>JBAGKK010217138.1:0-21999 GCA_037177015.1 Euceroptres primus | reverse complement strand
GTTTATGAACTTGATACGTTAAGCGTTTTTTAGGTTACTGTCTACAAAAAAGGAGAAAATCAGAATATCTTTCTGCAGAGTAAGGTTGGGACACCGTACGGTAATGACGTTTGGGGTGTTCTTATATTAAATTAAAGTAAATAGGAATAAAAATGAAAAAAAAGAACTGATCATTTTGTAGAGGATTATAATAAGTACTTATTAAATTAAAAAAAAAATCAGTAAGAGTTTCTAATTTCATGTTATATTACTGGGACTTTAAGTTTGCCTTCCATTTGACAATTACCCAGATATTCATGAAAACAACCTCAGACTTGGAAAATAAGTGCACGGTAAACAGTAAATGATAAAAAGTGCTATTTAAAATTAACAGATGTTCCTTGGAATCCCAAAATAGCACTTTGTATTACTTTAAATTAGCACTTTTACCATTTAAATTGTACAAAGAGCTAACTTTAAATTAGCCAGTGACACTTTCCTGTTTAAAATAGCACTTTGTATTATTTTAAATTAAGACTTTTACTATTCTAAATAGGAAAGTGTCATTGTCTAATTTAGAGTTAGCTCTTTGTACAATTTAAATGGTAAAAGTGCTAATTTAAAGTAATACAAAGTGCTATTTTGGGATTCTAAGGCACATTTGTCGATTTTAAATAGCACTTTCTGCCATTTACTTTTTACCGTGTGTATCAATTCTACAGTACCAGCCAGGAATATGAGGACACCTATTTTTTGTGAGATGCATAAGTTCTCGTAATTTTTATAATCTACGAGATAAATTTTTTCCACAAAATAATATGAATTTATTAAATTCTGTTAAAATTCTATTAAAATTCGGCTTAAAATAAGCCCAAGATGAAGTGATTATGTTCATTCTGTAAGAAACTAACGCAAAAATGGTGCATTTTTCGATTTGTCCTAAAAATTGCAATAACTTACGAAATAAATAACATTTTTTAATGTGCTTAGGCTCATTTTAAAGTTGCCTCCATAGAATTTCTTGAATCTATGAAGAGAACTCTCCAATTTTTTCCCCCGATTTCGCCAAAACTGAATTTGACACAGAAAAGTTGTAAAATTTCAATAACGCATAATTATTTATAGAAAAATATTTAATATCAGTTTATATTACATTTTAATAAATGTTTTTAGAATGCAAAGGAATATTAATTTCTATATTTTATCAATTTATTAATTGGAATATTAATTTCTATATTTTATCAATTTATTAATTGGAATATTAATTTCTATATTTTATCAATTTATTAATTATTCAGAGTTTTCGCTTTATTTGAAATTTTACAACTTTTTTGTTCCAAGTTCAGTCTTTGGCAAAATCGAGACAAAAAATTAGAGTTCTCTTCTTACATTCATGAAATTCTATGGAGATTCATCTTCAAAATGAGCTTAAAGACATTAAAATATGTTAATTATTTTATAAGTTATTGTAAGTTTTCGTAAAAGTCGAAAAATGCACTATTTGTGCATTAGTTTCTTACAGAATGAACAAAATCATTTGGGCTTATTTTACGCAGAATTTTGATAACTTTCGTATTATTTTGTGGAAAAAATTTTATCTCGTGAAAATTATGAGAACTTATGTATCTTACAAAAGTCAGGTGTCCTCATATTCCTGGCCAGTACTGTATATTAACCGCTTTTTCTGTTATTTCATAATTTCTATCCATTTTCTTAGTTACATGACAAAACAACTTAATCAGATAATGTCTTAGTTTCGTAGGAAAGATAAAGTTTAATTTTATTATGACAGAAAACGAATGAAGTGAGCTAATAGAACAATTTAACATTTTTATTTCTAAAAAATTTATGTTATCTTATGGCTCACTTCAGTATTTTTACGTAAGTGTCACAAATTTATTGCAGCTTGAATCTTTATTGAATCTAATCTTTCGTTCTTAAAAACAAACAGTAGTATTGTTTCTAATGTACAAAAAGTCATTACCTATCGATTATGGTAATAAAGTTGCAGAAAATGGGAAGAAATTATGGAATTAAGATAAAAAAGGTTAATACACAGAATGGACATATCTATTTTCTATCAATTTTCCAAAATATATAGGAAAAAGTTTCACAACATATAGGATATATAGGAAGATATATAGGAAAAAGTTTCCAGTATATGAAATAGACATCGCATAAATTAAGAGTTCTGGTAAGTCACAATTTTCCTATTTGAAATAAGAAATGTTCATAATTTCGTTTGGTATTAATAATTCCATATAATTTTTCTTGAGTCGTTATGCAGAATTATGAACAGAATTAAACTGAATTATAATTTTTTACAGTCAAGTTTGGATGATTCAAAAATTCGACATCAAATGACCTCAAGGAAAGAAGATTTTTATTTCTGCTGTCTCTAAGACTATTTTAAATTAAAAAGGTATAAATTAGCAATACGTAATTCTGTAAATTACAATAACTTCGAAATTTAATTTTTGACAATACCACAGTCAAATTTTATTACAATTTTCAAAAAAAAAAAATCAATAAAATTTAATATTTTTCTCACGTGCATCCCTCTCGGGTTTCCTTTAAGCCATATATCATCTGGTGATATTTCAAAAATAAAATTAAATATTTACTTTTTTCAGAAATACTTTCAAAATTGAGAAAGTTCTGAAGCTGCCAAATATTGAAATTGATTTCATGTACATCAGAGGATTTTTTTAAATTGAAGGGATAAGTTCCTGAAGTTTTAGGAATTCAGGTACTGCTAATCTTTGACTAGAAAAATTTTCGAAACTTTTGTTTCTAAATATAATCTGCCTTTCTACGCTACTGTACCATAAATTGTTAAAATTGTAATTTTCAGCTAATTGCCAATATTGTAACAATGTAAAGTAGTTTTCTAATCATTTTGTTCATAGTTTGTTTATACGATTATAATTTGTAATTGCATTTCGTAATAATATAATATTGCATGTGTATTGTGCATGTAGATAAAATAAAGTAAAAAAGACTTGATCGATTTTTATGATTCAACCTCATACGAGTAAATAAGCGTACTGGTTCAAATTTTCCAAACTGAGGAATCTGGAATATTTAGAAAAATTTCATTTACTTTCATTGCAATGTTCCGGAAATATTCCATTGAAAGTTGCCAGACATATTCTAAATAATATTACGGCAATATTACATAGAGATATTTCAAGTTTCACGGCGAATCTTTTTACAATATTTCTAAAGAATATTTCCTCAACATTACATTGAAATATTCCAAAGGTCGGACATTGTGTTATTCCTGGAACATTACTGTAATGTTCCTGGGGAATATTTCGAATGTCTCAATGGAACATTCCTGGAACATGAATGGAATATTGCGTGTTATGTGGGTTATTGAATAGAAAAACTTAGAATTTAATCCTATGTTTAAAATAAATATTTTATAAGTATATTTTAGAAATAGAAATTATTAAGGGAATTTTTTAATGCTTGGAAGGTTGGTGTTATATATATATTTTTTTGGACTTGTTTTACTGTACATTGTACAGGTATTATGGAAATGCAAATCCAAATGAGTGTGGTACTTGGAGCACGTGACACGTTTATGTGAATCGAGCCGTAAAGAGAGGACAAGGGTAGTCCTCACTGTGCAACGCGTAATAAACGATGGCGTATTTGGCTAATACAATGCGATGCTCGCCGCCACGAGAGCATAACGAGCACTCGTAAAGCTGCATCGTGGAAAATAAATTGACTGGCACGAACATGCATAGAAGCTAAATAATGCCTCCAGTTTGCTACCATAGATTTCCTTCGCCTTCCAAAAAGTATACAATTTTCCGTGAATTGCGTCAATTGAGGATTCCTGGAGAGTTCCATTTTCAAAATTCCAGACTTTTCCTATCACTTAGAGAAATTCTAGAAATTTCAAACACTTTTCAATTATTGTGTTGAAAATTCATTCACTGTGGTTAAAATTTCAATTACTGTGATTGAAAATTTATTTACTTTCGGTTGAAAATTCAATTACTTTAGTTGAAAATTCATTAATTTTGGTTGAAGATTCATTCAATTTGGCTGAAAATCGATTCAGAAAAGGTAATTGTATAAAAACTTCAACTAAAGTAATTGAAATTTTTTCTAAAAGTGTAGGTTTACCACTACAATTTTTTTCAAATAGAGTAAATTTCTTTGAATATCCACCCAGAAAAAAATGTTATGCTTTAGGTGGAAAAATTATGCATAATGAACTATCGATAGACATTATGCAAAAAATTATGCATATAAAATAAGTCTGAAGGTATCAATATGTTGTAAACAAATGACAGTAAGTTTTCAACTGTTTTTAACATTTTGATACCTTTAGATTTATTGTAAATGCCTAATTTATGCATAATTTTTTGCATAGTGTCTATCGATAGTTATGCATAAACTATTCATAATTTTTCCACCTGGGAGAATTCGCTTGTTTGTCAATTTTGTTTTATTTTAAGAAATGTTTCTTTCATTGAAAAAACATGTTTTGATTCCAATAAACGTTTCTTTCATTTAAAAAAATCACAGAAAAAACTGAGATTTCCATTAGAACCAATTTTTGGTTACGAGGGAGCTGCAACAAAAAGAAACCCTAATAGATGGCACCACTCTCTATGTGATTTTCCACTTTTCTATGTGTTTTATATAACTACACAAACAGCAACCTCCAACTTTTACTGTGAAACTTCTTTAAATAAAAAAAAAATTCTTGAATCAAAGAAATGCTTCTTTGATCGTATTTCAAAACGAGGGGTTAACCACTGCGGTTTTTCAAAAATCAACTTTTTTTTATTTTGGTCACCATTGATAGTTTTCTTGTGAGGTTCGCCAAAAAAGGGAACACGTATTTTTTCAATACGTTAATATTAACACGTGTTGCTGGTTCCTTGAAGTTTTCCATAAGATTAACATGAGTAAAAAGACGTGTAAAAAGTTTCTATCCTTACCATCTGATATGGAAGAAATATAAAAAGACGAATGTTTGTAAATCTTTTTTAAAACGAGAAAATGTATAATTAACCATAGGAACTAATATCAGCTGATGGAAACTCTTCAGCAATGTTTAATTGTTTAAATGTAACTTTTACCTGAATCCGTTAGAAAATTATAGTTCCTTGTAAATAACTCAACACATTTCATTAGTTTATTGTAATTAAAACTTTCTCAAACTTCCTGTTAATTGTTCAAACAATTTTTGTTTATTTACATAATTTATTTTTTCACAAATATTGTGAATCGATGGTGTTTTCTCAATGCTACAAGCTAATTAATTAACATAAAGAGTCAACTTATACATTTCAGTTGTTTTTTAATTGTTTAGACAATGTTTAATTCTTTAAATGTAACCTTTACCTGAATCCGATAGAAAATTATAGTTTTTTGTAAATAATTCAACAAGTTTCATAAGTTAATTGTAATTAAAACTTTTTTCAACTCACTGCTAAATTGTTGAAACTTTATTTTTATGTTTAAATAATTTTTTTCCTCAAAATATCGTGAATTATTGGTATTTTAAAAATTCTACCACCTAAGAAACCATAAAAGGTCGGCAAATTAGTTTTAGTTATTTATCAAATGTTTAAACAATTAATATAACTGAAACTAATTCTTTGACCTTTGATGTTAATTTCTTAGGCCATAGTGTTATAAAAATACCATTATTTCACGATATTTTGAGGATAAAAATTATTTAAACATATGAAACTTGTTCAAAAAATTCACAGAAAGTTGAAAAAAGTTTTAATTGCAATAACCTTTGAAATTTGTTGAATTATTTACAAAAAACTATGATTTTCTATCGGATTCTGGTAAAAGTTACATTTAAACAATTTAAGAAAATACTGAAATGTATATGTTGACTCTTTATGTTAATAATTAGCTTGTAGCATTGAGAAAAAAAACCATCAATTCACAATATTTGTGAGGACATAAATTATTTAACAGATAAAATTTGTTTAAACAATTATAAATTATTTAAAAAGTAAAATAAATAGTAAGATTCATCTAAATGTGGTTCTGTGAAAAAAATAGAAAAAAGTGATAATTAATGTCAATATTCCGTCAAACTATGATTACCATGCTATGAGGGTGATTTTCGGGGCACCATAAAAGGGGTTTAGGAGGGTTAAAATGAAAAATTAATGATAGATTCATATTCCTTGAAGAATTTCCATCAGCTGATATAAGTTAGTTCCTACAGTTAATTATACATTTTCTCGTTTTAAAAAAGATTTACAAAAATTTGCCTTTTTACCCATGTTAATCTTATGGGAAGCTTCAAGGACCCAACGAAAAAAATACGTGTTCACTTTTTTGGGGAACCTCACAAAAAAACGATCAGTCATGACCAAAATTAAAGAAAAGTTGTTTTTTGAAACACCCTATTAACCACTTTTGAATTCAAGTTACACTAAATGTTTCTGAATTCTTTAAATTTTTTTGAATTCTTTTGAATTCACCTTGTATTCTTTGAATTTTATGAATTCTTTTGAATTCTTTGAATTCTTTTGAATTCTTTGAATTCTTTTGAATTCTTTGAATTCTTTTGCATTCTTTGAATTCTTTGGAATTTCCCTTGCATTCCTTGAATACTTTAACTTCATTTGAATTCATTTTGTATTTTTGGAAATATTCTTTTGAAATCACTTTGTATTCTTATTTTGAATTCTTTTATTCTCTGAATTCTTTGAATTCAAACTACTTCTTATATTCAAATTACTGAATTCAATTACTTTAATTAAAATGTGTCATAACCTTATATACATTAACTTGATACATTATTATCAAGGCTTAACTAATTAGATAATTTTTCAGACTAATCGGAAAGTCTTTTTAGAGATGTGTTTCCTCACCTGTTTTCTTTTTTTGGCTACGATCCATGTCTATTCACGATGTATACTAGACTGATTTTATATGATATGCACATTAATTGATTTTTAATTTGTAAGTACGTTTAATATATTTATTGGAGGTTTCTACTATTAACTTAGCAATTTTCACACATATTGTTTTTGATTTTATTATATTATTTCAATTTTAATGTTTTTCTAGATTACTTACTAACAGGGATTCGAACGAAATTAAGGGTCGTTTTTCGATTTTTTTCAATTATTTCTATAAGTTCAAAATAATTTGGCGAAATATTTAACTGAATACGAGAAAGTACTGATGTATCATAAAACTACCGAGGTAGGACCTCTAGATTATGAGGCATTTTAGTTTTATACAAAAAAGAACGAAAAGAAACGAAAAAGTAACGAAAGTTTCGTTACATTTTTTTTTGCTTCTGTTGACGTAAAACTTTGATGGCACACGATTTCGATATTGCAACTTGGTGGTTTTATAATATTGCAGCCCTTTCTCATACTCACAATCAGCTGAATATTTAGGCAAACTATTTTGAATTTGTAGGAATAATTGGAAAATATCGAAAAATGGCCCTTAATTTCGTTCGGATCACTGCTTACTAAAGGCTTGAAAAGGGTCTATACTTGACCGAAATTTTGACAAATTTGGACTTTTAATATATTTGTTTCAAATGAATTCTGATGTCTTTTATTCTGACCATTTGAAGCCATTTATTGGTTAATTATTGAATTTCACCTAGTATTCTTTGAATTCTTCTGAATTCTTTAATTTTTTTGAATTCAAATTGTATTATTTGAAATCTTTTGAATTCTTTAATTTTTTTGAATTCACATTGTATTCTTTGAATTCTTTTGAATTTATATTGCATTTTTTGAAATCTTTTGAACTCATCTTGTATTCTTTGAATTCTTTTGAATTCTTTAAATTCTTGAATTCAGGTGTACATCAAAATTGCCCCTCGCAAAGCAATGATGTTTTAGATTCAAAGAAATGTTTTTATATTCAAAGAAAGTTTTCTCCGGGTGTTTTTTTAATTTCCAGACCAATACATTTTTATTTAAATATTAAAATTTGATATTGTAAATATTACAAATATTTTTGCCATCTCTTCTGACAGAATTTTTCTTTAAAAAAAAAAAAAGAAATATTGCAGGGTGTATTAGTTTGTAACTAACAGCAATATACAATATTTTCACTTTCATTTTCTCTTCAAAAGCCATTTTTTCGGTGGCAGATCGTGGGGGTAAGAAGTCACGTCCTCCTGCCTGACTTTTAATTCCGACTCGTCGCATTTTTAATTCCGTGAATATCAAAGCGCTCGCAGGATGCTTGGCAATGTTTTTTATTTTCGGTTGTTTGTAACTACTTTTTTAACGATGCCAGACGCGAAATTGAAT
The DNA here is from genome assembly GCA_037177015.1 of Euceroptres primus. Classification (NCBI taxonomy): domain Eukaryota; kingdom Metazoa; phylum Arthropoda; class Insecta; order Hymenoptera; family Figitidae; genus Euceroptres; species Euceroptres primus. The sequence continues at coordinate 13,735 of JBAGKK010217138.1, read as the reverse complement.
TTTCCCTTGGTGAAGCCATTAACCACACGTAGGAACAATGGCCGCTAAATGGAAGAGAGAGAGAGTTGGTGTATGGTCCAGGCAGTTTTTACTGAGATCGAGTATTAACGGTTGCAGCTGTTGCGTCGACGCCATGGGAAAGGGTTGGTTGTTCTGGAATATAATCAAAGCTCCAAACTTTGTTTTGTGAATGGCAACCTATTACCATCGTTGGCACGATTAAAGTCTCGTTTTTAAGAGCTTAATGGAGATTTTCTCGTGTGCTTTGCTGCTAACCTCGGTAACGAAATGATCGTTGCGAAACTTTTCCTTTCAAAAATCCATGATAATTTTCCCTCTTATCTCCTTACGCGGCTCTTAAACGGGAATGAAGCCAAGATTTTCATTCGGGTTGTTTTTTTTGGACTTGGAGCCAAAAAGGATAGCATGTTGCATTTTTTTCAGGAAAAGCATCTAAGGGTGTTTTTACCTTGGATAATTACCACATTTTTCACTTTAGCTTTAAATTTACAGAAAATTGTTTACAGCTACCAAGGGTGGTTTTTTGCAATTGGGGTGACCCAGAAATTGTTTCTAATTCCATCCAATCTTTTTTATTAAAACGAGACCCTAAAGAAGATGACAAGTTGATTTTCATAGAAGGTACGAATTTTTTTTTAATTTATCGTATTTTAAAAACGTCTAGATATGTTTTTAATGTCAGCATTTTAATTAATTAATCAAATTAGATTTAATTAAATCAGACTACATAAATGAATTAATCATTAATCAAGCATTAATCAATTAATAATTAATCAAATCAGACTACATATTCTTTTGGAAGACAACCAACCGCAAATTGAATAGCCACTGCAGGAGGTTGAAAAAGGGCACAAGGGGAGTAAAGGGGTGGTTTTCTGAAGAGGGGAGGGTCGTTGTTGTCGGCCACGATTATTCATTCACAGCAGGATCTGTCACGGTGGCATATCCGTCACGTTGTAATGCATCATGTTATGTTAGGCGTTAAACAACACAGTAAAAAAAAATGCTTAAAATTGTTACACCTTAAAATGGTCTGGATTAAATTCAGTAAAATTTGTCTGGACTTAAGCAAAATTGATTTAACTTTAAGTAATTTGTACTTTGTAATTTGAGTTTATTTCGTCAAGTAAAATTTGTTAAATTAAATTAATTAAAATTTGTAAATATAAGTAAATTTGTATTTAAGTAAAATTTTATACCAATATTGCTTAAATTAAAACAAACTCTACTGAATTTAAACCAAACCATTTTAAGATATAACAATTTTACCATTTTAAGGTGTAACAATTTTAGGTATTCTTTTTTACTGTGAAACGTCGTACTAGTATTACGATTGCGTGCGTGGTCCCGACAACCAACGCAACGATTCTACGAAATTCGTACCACGAATTACATGCCATCCAAACATTCATATTTCGTCGGTTTTATTCCAGAAAAAAAATTAGAGACGAGAAAAAATTGCGCCGCAAAACTTTTGTCGCGATCTAGCTAGATGGAAAAAAATTTAAGGGTATACAAAATATTGTTTCATTCAATCAAATCGTTTGGACAGTTTACTAAAAAATTTTTGGTTTTTAGTTGAATTAATCGAAGTAGATTTTTATTAATAAAACCAAAGTCGTTTATTTCAACTCCATTTTCTGTTATTCTCAAGTGCCTTACCAAAGCTTGAACAAATCTACTTAAGATGCACTCAGAGAAATATGGTTCAAATTACTAAAGATACAATCAAATAATTTGGTTATTATACCACTGAATTTCTGATTCAATTTATGGGTTAATAAGATAGATTGAATACAGTAAATGTTCAGTTGATTAAACTCAATATTTGCGGAATTTACTGAATTACTAATCTGGCAATGAGTGCATAAATTTTAAGTAGATGTGATCAGGCTTCGGCAAGACACACGACTTAACGAGTCATCTAAAAAATTGACGGTCTAAAAAACCCGCAAATTCGATATTTCATTGTTGTAGTTTTGCCGCAATGCTGATTGGATTTTTTAAATTTGAAACTTAGACCAAGTTCAAGTCATAGCTCACAGATGTGTTTTTGTTTTCAAATGACAAAAACTATAAGACTAATTAGGGAATTAAATGATTTGAAATGAAAAGCGATGTGAGTTTGTTTCTTAATTTTAATATAAAATTAATTGAAAGCTGTAATTTAAAAAAATATAAATAATATAACTTCAGAAAACTGTTTCGAAAATAATTCAGAAGATAGAAAAATTAAGAGTAGTCGAATTTGAAAAGAAACTACCCTTTTAATCTGAATTAGTCATTATTGACTAGTGAAATAGTGCCGATTCGTTCACCAAATAATTTAGTAACCATTTTTACTCATTTTAGGTCAATAATGACTAATTCACTGTGAAATACTACAAATTCACTTTTAGACACAGTACTGAATTTGACTCCAGAAGAGAATTTTTCTATTAATTGAATTGGTAGAAATTGGAATCAAATTGGTTGTGATCTGACTGTGAATATTATTCACTAAAAATGAGTAAAAACGGTTACTAAATCATTTGTCGAACAAATCGGCGCTATTTCATTAGTCAAAATTGACTAATTCAGATTTAGAGAGAAAATTAGAGATCTTCCTGACTTAAAAGTATATTAATTGGACTTTTTAAAAGCTTCCATTTTGAGCAAACAGTATTTAAGGATACTAAGGGTAATTTAGAAAACCTAAGGGTAATTTAGAAAAAAATAGTTTGGGTCATAATTGTTTACTTAAAAATAGTTATTAGGATATTTGTGTTTTTCCTTTCGTCTTAGAGGAGAAAAGTCGTAATTTTCATTCAATTTCAATTCTCAACAGCTCATTTTGTTCCTCAAAAGATCCTTTAGTTCTACTTGGTACGTTTTATTAACATTGTTTCATTTAGAAATTATATAGTTAATGATCTTGCAAATTATAGAATAAGTCAAATTACAAAATTTAATAAAAATGTGCCAAATAGAACTATAAGGAACAAAGAGAAGAAAGAAAGCAAGAAATTTTAAAAAACAAAATGAGCCGTTGAGAATTGAAGTTGAATGAAAACTACGATTTTTATCTAAGACGAAGGAAAAATACACACAAAAAAAGAAAAAATAAACAATTATAACCTAAAATATTTATTTTCTGTAAAACACTTCAGTTTCTCTTTTAAAATTCATTGGAATGAAAAAAGCTATTTATTTAAACTATCTCATTCATTTACAAAATGAAAAAGCTCTGTTTTTTTGATTCTATAATCCAAGATAAATATGGATTAATTTTGAGTTTAACTGTACGTACAGTGGTTCAGAATTGTATTTTTATGGACAAATCAGTTTACAGGTCACAATTTTTATTTGATTTAGACGTTCTTTGTTTTAAAATTGAAGCTAAATAAATTCTCCAGTGATCGCTCGAGGCCGATTTTTGATTTTTTGCTTTTGCAAAATTCTATGTGAACGACAAAAGTAGAAAAAATGTTGTTTTTAGAAAAATCATTATTTTAACCCGAAAAAAATGATTTGTGTGAATTAGATATTAAGTAAAATCAATGCATTTGCAATTAGAGTACGTAAATAATCGATTTGATGAGTAAATTAATTATTATAAACAAATTTTATAAACAATTACTTTAATGTACTATTTTAGAACAGAAAATTTTTTTTCTTCACTAGAATTGCTAAAATTTATTTTGCCTCATCTAGTAACAAAACATTTACAAAAATTATGAATTGTTGTTATAAAAAAATTTTACAAAAATATACTCGAATTTAACATTTTCAAGTTGGAAAAAAAGTATTTTCTGACTTAAAATTGCTGAGATTTGTTATGAAAGTGTCAGCCAGTCAAAAATGAAGAATTGTTATTCTTATAAAGAGAAATTTTATGAACAGATACTCAAATTTGATATTTTTAAACGGAAAAAAGTATTTTCTGGCTTAAAATTACTGATATTTGTTATGAAAGTGTCAGTCAGTGACAAAACATTGCAAAAAATTAGGAATTGTTATTGTTATAATAAAAACTTTATAAACAGATAATCAAATTTCACATTTTCAAGTAGAAAAAGTAATTTAATTACTGCAATTCGTTATGAAAGTGTTCTTTGTTTTCTATATCTGTTACGATCTACTTTACTCAATAAAAAAACGTATTGTTATAAAAATATCTTGAACAAATGCAGTTTTTATTAGCGCAGAAAATATTTAATTGTTTATTCATTTTTGCAGCTGAAAATAAATCCGAACAATTTCAATCAGGATTCATCAAAGAATACGCGGACTTTAAAGAAGAGTATGAAAATTAAACATTTATTTATGAATTTGCTTATAGCAATAACAATTTTTAATTTTTAACAATGTTTGCTTCCTGGCTGATACTTTCATAACAAATATCAGTGATTTTATTCCAGAAAACATTTTTTTTTAAATGTCAAATTTAAGTATTTATTAAGAAACTTTGTTTATAAGAATAACAATTCTTAATTTTTTACAATGTTTTGTTAGTGGCTGACACTTTCATAACTACTTTTAGTAATTTTAAGTCAGAAAATACTTTTCTCCTGTTTGAAAATGTCAATTTCGAGTATGTATTTATAACATTTGTTTATAACAATAACAATTCCACATTTTTAACAATGTTTTGCTACTGGCTGACACTTTCATAACAAATCTCAGTAATTTTAAGCAAGAAAATATTTTTTCCTGTTTGAAAATGTCAATTTCGAGTATTTGTTTATATGACAATTCTTAATTTCTGCCAATATTTTGTTACTTACTGACACTTAAGCTAAAAAATATTTTTTTCCCACTTGAAAATGTTAAATTTAAGTATGTTTATAAAATTTGTTTATAATGATAATCATTCTTAATTTTTGTCAATGTTTTGTTACTAGATGACACTTTCATAATAAATTTTAGCAACTATAGTAAAGAAAAAAATTTTCCTGTGTAAAAATAGCACATTACCGTAATTGTTTATAAAATTTGTTTATAACAATTAAGTCACTTATCAAATCGATTATTTATGTACTTTAATTGCAAATGCATTGATTTTACCTGATATTCAAATTAATTTAAGTACTTTAATTGCAAATGCATTGATTTTACGTGATATTCAAATAATTTTTTCCCGGTTAAAATAATGATTTTTCTAAAAATAACATTTTTTTTACTTTTGTTGTTTTCATAGAATTTTTCAAAAGCGTAAAATCAAATGTCGGCCTCAAGGGATCACTGGAGAATTTATTCAGCTTCAATTTTAAAAAAAGAACGTCTAAATCAGATAAAATATAAAAATCCAATTCTGAATCACTGTGGTACGGTGAAAACAACCTTAAAAGCCATGTTTAAATTTAAATTCTTGAATTTAAAATAGCTTCAACTTCAATTATAAAAACTTGGAATTACGAATTAAGGAACACAAGATAGAGTGGAAACTAGAAAATTCTTGAAAATTCTCTCAAATTCAAATTCTTGAATTTGAATAGCTTCAACTTCAATTCTAAAAACTTGGAATTACGAAGGAACATAAAACAGAGTGGAAACTGGAAAACTTTGAAAATTTAAGGAACATAAGATAGAGTCTTAAGTTTTCAAAGTTTTCCCGTTTAAAAATGTTTAAATGTCCAAATTTTAAAGTTTTTTATTTTATTTTATTTCTTAATTTTAAAGATTTATGATTATTAAATGTCAAAATTAAAAAACCATGCAGAGAGGAGATAATTAGCTAATTAAATTAGATAATTAAATCAAGAAAATACTTTTTAAAAAATTTAGAATATACTTTCTAAAACTGCCTTAGTCAAATTTCACTAATTTCTCAGTGACTCAATTCTAGCTAAGGCAGATAGTAAAATTTCAGTGATTTCCCACTGATTGTTAGTGAAATTTTACTAATTGCCATAGATAGCATTGAGTCACTGAGAAATTAGTGAAATTTGAATAATTCAGATTTAGAGAGTAGATTAAAAAGAAAAACGTATTCAAGGCAATTTTTGAGAACTTCTCAGCACGTGGTTTGAAAACCGAAAATTTACGACATAAATCTACTTGAGGAAAGCATCAAAAGCCATAACCAGACATAACATAAGCGTATCGGAACGATGTAGATTGTGGATGTGTACGAAGGGTTGGTGGAGAATCGTTGGCGTTATTGCTGTCTGTAGACCGTCATTTCCGCCTGTAACATTGCAAATGTAACAGCACGTCATACTGTTATCGACTTTCCACTCGATATACGGTTCTTGTCTAGGATTGATTGTACTTTTCCGCGAATATCCACATGTAAAGCATACGTTACACTTGAAACTTTTCAACTGTCGTAAAAGCAATTGCCTTTCTACTTGTCATGAGAAAAAATTCGTCTACTTTTTCAAAAGTAACATTTTTGCTAAATATTTTTCCATTTATATAATGGTTTCTAGTTCTTACAAAACTATAAAAATGATCCAAAAAGAAGTCGATTCCAAGATTCATAGAGCTCGCTTAACAGTATCAAAGTTTTTATTCATTTCTCCTTCATTCATTAAAAGCACGTTCTAGATAATTATAGACAATTTCTCGCTTCAATTGTGATTAAAATATCTTTGTTTAATATGAATAGAAGAGTAATGAAGCTTGAATGATCAGTGTGTTATTAAGTCGGACGGATCAATATTCCTTGTTGACTCTTTAACGGATGAATGAAACGTTTGAATAATAGTAATATTTACTAGCTGATTACTTTACTAGAAATTTTCGGAAATTATTACGAAAAAAGTTTGCCAGCTTATAACCCAAAATAAAATATAAAATATAATTAAAATATCTTTTTTTAAATATTAATAGAAAAGTAACAGAGCTTGAAAGATCAGTATGTCATTAAGTAGGACGGATCAATATTCCTCGCTGACTCTTGAGCGGATGAAACGTTTGAATAATAGTAATATTTACTAGCTGATTACTAAACTGTAAAACATTTTTCGGAAATTTTGCCAAAAAAAGTCTGCCAGCTTATAACCCGAACATTTTGAGATGTTTCCTAATGCATTCGGAAATAACTTCGAATTGTATGTAGTTGGATTTATACAATTTATACAATTTATTATACAATTTATTTTATTTATTCAATCTCCTAAGCTTTACAAAATATTTCCTAACTTTTCGGAAATTGACCAATATATTCGAAAAATTTTCCAATATTCTCGGAGAAATTACCCATTTTGCTCGGAAAAACGTATATCCGATCTTTTTCGGGAAAATTTCATACTATTTAGACTTAAAAATTTCCAAAATTTTTTACAGACATGGAAAAAAAATCGATAAGGCATCGAATTTTTTTTAGTTTAACCAAAAAATTCGAAAAGGCATTAAATTTTTTTGTTAGTTGAACCAAAACATTTGATAAGGCATCGAATTTTCTTTTTCCGTGTAACTTTTTAATAATTTTTTTGAGATTATAATGAAAAGGGAAAGTGATTTTCTTTTACGGTTTGTAATTTTGTCCATTTTCGAATTCAAAAAAATTAAATTTTAAAATTTGAAGCTTTTCAAAACATGATATTTAATTGAGAAGTTTCTATAAAAAAATTAGTACACAGTAAGACAAAAAGTTCACTTTGAACCGCAAAAGTTCATTATGATCCGGAAATCTGAATCAAAATGCTCTGCAACAAAAATGACTTTTCTTTAATTCTGTACATTCTATAATAAAAAAATTTAAATAAAGAAAAATTATATTTTTCGAATTTTTTTATTATACAATTTTAAGACACCAGAATATTTAAAGGACAGATAAACATTCATAGGGACTCGAACCCACCTGAGCAGGAAATTTGTATATTTGTATAGAGTCGATTAGTTTAATAAATAGAATATAGTTTTACTTTTTAAGAATGTTTCTAATATTTTAAAACTTATAATAAAAAAGAAAATAAAACGTTTCTCAAATTTGATCAATAATAATCTGCCCAAAAAATCAAAAAGTTTTAAAAAATGTAAAAAAATAAAAACCTTTGAGGTCGATGAACAATCTCTAAAAAATTGTTAATTAGGATAATTTTTAATAGTTTAGAAAAAGGTACAACAAACGCTCAATAACCCTTAAAAATTCAAAAAATCCCAAAGAAATAATCACTTTAATCTACGTAATATTGAAACTCCTTAATTGAGTAAAATAAAATTCTTTCTTTCGTTTACCATTTGATTACTTATAGATATAACCCACACCCACGTACCTTTGAAATTAACATGGTTTATAAAATTAAGGAAAATAACCATATTGTTAAATACGAGTTTAAATATAACAAATTTTAAAAGAGAAATCAAATTGCTACATAGAAAAAAGTAGTTAAATCTATAATTGTTTATTTAACATTAGTTATTTGAGACTTTTTGTTGCTTTAGAAAAAAATCGTACTTTTGATTCAATCCTCTAAGCTTTACAAAATATTTCCTAACTTTTCGGAAACTGACCAATATATTCGGAAAAGTTTCCAATATTCTTGGAGAAATTATCCATTTTGCTCCAGAAAACATGGATCTGATCTTTTACGGAAAAATTTCATACTATTTAGTCGTAAAAATTTCCAAAATTTTTTACAGACATGGAAAAAAAATTTAATAAGGCATCGAGTTTTTTTTTAGTTTAACAAAGAAATTTGGTAAGGCACCGGATTTTTTTTTAGCTTAACCAAAAAATTCGATAAGGCACCGAATTTTTTTGTTAGTTTAACCAAAAAAATTTCATAAGGCATTGAATTTTATCTTTCTGTGTAACTTTTTAATAATTTTTTTGAAATTATAATGAAAAGGGAAAGTAAGTGCTTTTCTTTCACGGTTTGTATTTTGTACATTTTCGAATTCAGAAATATTAAATTTTAAAACTTGAAGCCTTTCAAAACATGATATTTAATTGCAAAGAAGTTTCTATAAAAATATTAGTAAACAGTAAGAAGAAAAGTTCATTTTGAACCGCAAAAGTTCATTATGATCCGGAAATTTGAATCAAAATGCTTCATCATTAATCAATGATCATCTTCATCAATCCTCTGAATCAATCTTTATCATTAATAGTGTATTTTGTTCTTTAAAATACTAAATAATGTTAAATAAACAATTAGAGATGCAACTATTTTTTTTAAAAACGCAATTAGATTTCCTTTTTACAATTTGGTATATTTAATAATGTGGTTATTTTCCTCGATTTTGCAAATGAAGGGTGGTACGCCACAAGGGATTAACCCACATTTTGCTGATTTTTCAGGAGGGACAAAAAACGCTCCGTAAAATCTAATTTTGAATTTAAAAAAAAAAGCAAAAATCTTCATTCAAGATACATCAATATTGAATTGAAGCGAGAAAAGTTTCACTGGAAAATGTTATTAGGCTCCGAGAAAATGGAGGGACCTAAAAATGTGCGCTCAGGGCGCACATTCTCTCTTTGGCCAGTGATTAAAAATACAATTTTCAGTTTAAAAAAAAACACAAATTTGATTTTTAGTTATTGAGTTGCTGAATCGACAAAAAAAATTTGATAGGAAAATGTCATTAAGTTACTAGAAAATGAATGGTAAATTTTTCTTTTCGTTCCAGATGCGCGTTTTCTCAACTTTGGACGCTGATTAAAAATCAAATTTTCAATTTGAAAAAAAAAATCTTGCTATCGAGGTACTGTAGTACTGAACTGAGGCATGAAAAGTTTGATTGAAAAAAGTCACTGAGTTCTCAGAAAATTGAAGGGAAATTTTTTTTTGGTCCAGACGCATATTTTCTCAATTTCAGACCACGATGTATATTGTATAACATCTTCTTTTCAATTCAAAGATGCAGAAGCAAAGTAGATTTGGAGCTATGGAGTTGCAAAAGGTTAAAAAATGTTGCAAATACTTGAAACACTTGAGAAAAAATGTTTTAAAAAATTGGAAAATGCAAAAAAAATTGAAAAATTGCAAAAAAAATCGTTTATAATACTGGATGTTAATTTTGGCTTTAGGGTCAGAATAAATAATTCAATTAATTTTTATTTGAACCAAACGTTTCGGCGCGCAATGGTGGCCCTCATCAGTGGTCATTGTTTATTATGGAAAAAATATTTACAAAAATTTTTTATCAGGGACGCAGTGTACGAATATAGTTTAATTTTTTTTTTGACAGATTAATATTCTTGGTGAATTTCACAGTTTGAATGTTGCAAGAAATTACTAATTTGGTATAATACAGTCTGAAATAATTTTGTAATTTTATAAGTAAATTTTGTAGTTTTGTAAATTTTGTAAACTATGATATAGAGGAAATAAGAAATAAAATTCTTTTATTGTCCTTACAATAAAATTTGATTTCATTCAAAATAATTTTTTATTGTAAATCAATTATTTAAAAATTACTGTAAATCAAACTCATTTGATTGAAGCAATTAATAAATTTGTTTGTTTGTTGTAATATAATATTAGAATTTTAAAATTTCGTTTAGTACAGTCTTAAATATCTTTGGTAATGTTTGCACAAAATTAAAAATGTGTGTTATCCTTACAAAAATTGGACAAAGTTATTTTTTTTTACGCAACTAATAAAATTTGTAATTTAATATATTATATGTAATGAATTGTGACATGTTGGAAGACATGTCGTATTTTTGATTGACCCTCTATATGAAATCGTTGATAATATATCATTGGCTATGGGGTCACTTGGGTCGAAACGTTTGCCGATCCTTAAAGTTTATTTTACAATTAAGTAGATCTTAAGAAATAGACCCCATAGCCAATGAAATATTATCAACGATTATGTGTAATGTAATGTAATATAATATATCTAGTACAGTCTTAAGTGATAAAAACTTTGGTAACTTTGGTACAGTTCGCAGAAATTGAAAAATGTATTGCCTTACAATAGTTGGGTGAATAAAACAAATAACTTTGGCCAATTATTGTGAGGACAACACACATTTTTAATTTTGTGCAAACATTACCAAAGATATTTAAGACTGTCCTAAATCAAATTTGAAAATTCTAATATTATATTACAATTTACAAAAAAATTTATTAATTGTTTCAGTCAAATAAGTTTGTGCAATTATTGTAAGCACAATAACAAATTTTTATTTCTTATTTCCTCTAGATCATAGTGCATACTCTACAAAATTACTTAAAACTGTATTATACCAAATTATTAATTTCTTACAACATTCAAACTGTGAAATTTACAAGAATATTAATCTGCCTTAAAAAAAATTAAACTACATTTTCTGCGTCCCTGATAAAAAAATATTTGTAAACGTTTTTTCCAGAATAAACAATAACCACTGATGAAGACCACCATTGTGTGTCAAAACGTTTGGTTCTATTAAAAACTAATTGAATTATTTATTCTGACCCTAAAGCCAAAATTAACATCCAATATTATAAACAATTATTTTCATCAAGGGTCCATATAATCCCCCACTGAGTATTATTGCAAAAAAAATTTGAAAAATGAAATTATAAAAAAATCCTTTGGTGAGGATGTGTATTTGAATTATTCAGAAAATTCTATCTAATAATCTCATTTTAGAAAAAAATGTCGGTTAATCCCTTATGGCATGCAACACTTCAAATTATTTCAAAGACTTACATTTGCGACACAATACTCTCTAAATCCGAATTAGAAGTTTTCTACTAATAAAATACTGCCGAATTGTTTATCACTTGCTTTAGGAAGCATTTCTACTAATGTTTAGTAGAAAACTACTAATTGACTTAGTAAGGCTTACTATTTCAAAAATTTTCGTTTCTTTTCTTTTAAAAGCACCTAGACAGAAATAATTACCCGACTGACTTTGCCTCGAAAAAGAAAAGTTTGACTCAGGGGAATGAACTTGAAAATTAAGAGCGTCTGGTCCGTGTTCGATCGAGATTCGATAAAGCTTGGTCTCGAATTGAGGACCTTAAGCTCGGTGTTTCGAAGTTCGTAGGAGCACTCGTCCCTTCGACATAGTGGCTGACAATAAGAGTGAAACCGAGCGATGAAGATGGAGAAGGAAGGATCGAACACTGTGCTTCTGCTAAACCAGACCCGGCTCGTGGAAAATCCAAGGGGGTTGAAAGAGAGTTAGGGACATTGTTCCACGAGCAGAATACGGATCGATGCCAGGAAAGCTTTAAGGGTACATCGTCGTATGAGCCTTTTAAACGCGACATCCACCCTTACTATATCAACCCCTGTAGAGTTCAGGTTCGCTCCCTAAACACCATATCTACGTCGAGTGCAGTTACGATCTTCGGTTGTTAGGCCAAAGTGCAGCCTCTGCATCTGCAGTGTTTGCTACGGTCAGCAAATAATAATAATTGATCACCAGGGTCATAAGGGACTTTATTTTTTTTAGGGTAGGTCCAAAGTTAACCCCTCCCTTTTGGAATAGTATTTTTTATATTATTAGAATTGTTAAAAAGTGTTTGTTGGTGTTTAGAAAAACTGAGATAAGTAAGGTAGTATCATGTCCCAATTCTTTATTACAAAAAAAAAGTGAGATAAATAAGATATTATGTCCCAATTCCTGATCACATGAATTTTCAAAAGTCTTTTTTGTCCCAAATTAGGCAAAATTATACTAAAAAACATCAAAAAACACCACCACCACCAAAAAACACCACCATCCTAAATTAGATAAAATCAATACTAAAAAACGCCAAAAAACATTACCATCACAAAAAAAACTGCGACAAGTAAGATAGTATCATGTTCCAATTCCTGATCACATGAATTTTAAAAAGTCTATTTTGGCCTAAACTAGATAAAATCAATAATACTGATTTTTTTAGATAGATTTGACAGTTCATTTCTTATTTATTGTGTCAGAGCGAAAGTTAAAGTGTTATATTACGTTAAAATTTATCTTTTTATATGCTCATTAAAAAAAAAAAGTAAATTATATGAAGGATTCAAAGTTTTTGTTTTTAAATCTCAGAAAAATTTGATATATCACGAAAGCTGGAGCTTGTAACGTTAAGTGATCGGGAATTGGGACAACTACCTTATTTTTTATGCCAATTTAAATTTGCAACAAATCAAATTTCCAAAATAAATCTGCTGCAATTCTGTAAGATTTTACAAGAAATCCTCTACATCTGCAGTGTTTGCTACGGACAGCAAATAATAATAATTGATCACCAGAGTCATAAGGGGTTTTTTTTTTAGGGTAGGTCCAAAGTTGACCCCTCTCTTCTGGAATAGTATTTTTTAAATTATTAGAAATTATAAAAAGTGTTTGTTGTTTAGAAAAACTGAGATAAGTTAAGTAGTATCATGTCCCAATTCCTGATCACAAAAACAATTGAGATAAGTAAAGTATTCCTGATTTGATCCCAATTCCTGATCAAATGAATTTTCTAAAGTCTACTTTGTCCCAAATTAGACAAAACCAATATTAAAAAACACCAAAAAACACCACCACCACCAAAAAACATAAAAATTCCAAATTAGATAAAATCAATACTAAAAAACACCAAAAAATACCACCATCACAAAAAAAAACCGAGAAAAGTAAGGTAGTATCATGTCCCAATGCCTGATCACATGAATTTTCAAAAGTCTATTTTGGCCCAAATTAGATAAAATCAATAGTTCTAATTTTTTTTTAGATAGATTGGACAGTTCCTTTCTTATTTATTGTGCCAGAACAAAAGTTAAAGTGTTCAATTACGTTAAAATTTATCTTTTTATTGGCTCATTTTAGATGAAAAAAGTCAAATTATATGAAGGATTCAAAGTT
>JBAGKK010217038.1:0-22002 GCA_037177015.1 Euceroptres primus | reverse complement strand
TGGCGCGAACTGTTGAACTACCGGCGCTAGCGCTACTGCGCTTGCGTCATACTTACGAGTGCACATAATAGAGATTTGGGACAGAGTCTCAGACAGTTCGAAGACTCAACATTTTTATTATATATTTCTATTCGCACCATCTCTAACGCTTTGTATATTTAACATTAAACGACGCATCTTATTCCGACTCTAATTTTAACTGTACATTGTAATACATTTTAACTAGGATTCACTAAATAAGGTACTTTTAACAGAAGGTACTTTATTGAAACGAATGAACAACGGATCTTAAACCAAATTTCTTTGCATATAGCTTTGCATGAACAAGCAAAATTTTAAATCTGTCAAGAGAAATGTTTCTCTAAAGTTTTCTCGAGACACTGGCTCTGCGCCAAAGAATGCTTTCCTGCACGTCTATTAATTCATATAAGGGGCAAAATTCGCCCAGTGTACCACCCAAAAATTTTCATTTCTCTGATTTTGATGAAACTTTGTGAAATTGTTGTACTATCGAACTACATCCAATATGCAAATACCATAAGAGAGAGGTACTTATAACGTGTTACCTAGATGCAGGGGCTCAAACTTTTGATGGTTTTTTGACACGTCTATATTCGTTACAACATTGGTTCTGTAATAATACTCTTAGAAAAATCCCCAATGAGTATTTTTCGTAGAATTTTGACCGTACTTTTCGATGAAAATATTTCCTAAATTAAAAAAAAAATTATTGTATTGAAAAACAGGGAGATTTTTCTATTTTTAAGTTTTCTCAAAAAGCACATTTTTAATATTTTTTTAAATGAGCTGAAAAAGAGCCTATTCTCTCCCCTTTAAAATGATATATATATATATATATATATATATATATATATCATGTTGGGCCGGTATTATTTTGATGGAAGTTTTGGAAGTCAAAAGCTGGCCCGAACTCATACGCAGCGTGCGCGCGAACTCGCTAATCAGCCGCGGGACACGTCGCGTCGCGGCTGAGAAGGGTGTTACAGCTCTGTTTCATTCATTTTTGTTGCAGAGGAAAATAATCAATTGAAATTTTATTCACTCACAATATCCGTGACTGACATGTATTGCAAAATTATAATCGTATATTGTAATATTTGAAATTCAACAAAGGCGTTTAAGAAGATAATATACATAAAGAATTCTTAAAAATATCTTTTTGAAATTCCAGAAATTCTAAAACATTTTTTTATATGATAATCTGTGAGATCGTGGAAAGTGAGTTTTCAGTGTCTCACAACAATGAACAGAGCTATAACACCCCAATCAGCTACGACATGTCACATGACTGATTAGTGCGTTCGCGCGCACGGCGTATGAGTTCAGGCCAGCTTTTGACTTCCAAAACTCCCATAAAAAAACTTGCGGCCCATCATGATATATATATATATATTTAATGGGGACAGAATAAGCTTTTTGTTAATTTATTCAAAAAAATATTGAAAATGTGCGTTTTGAGAGAACTTAAAAATAGAAAAATCTCCGAGTTTTTCGATACAAGAAACTTTTTTTAAATTTTGGAAATATTTTCATTTTAAAAAAAACCATGAAAAGTTTGAGCCCCTTTATCTGGGCAACACGTCATTATTACATCCCTCCCATTTTCATATTAGATATATTCCGATAGTACAACAATCTCATAAAGTTTCATCAAAAACGGAGAGATGAAAATTTTTTTGGTGGTACATTTGGCGAATTTTGCCCCATAAAACAGCACATTATTTATTAAAACTAAAAAAAGAGAAGTTTTAAAAGCTTTTGGTCACTAATCATAAGAATAATATGAAAAAATCACAATTCCAAGAATAGTGCGTTTACTTAATATGAATTAATGTGACATGACGCACTTACAAATCTATCAATTTTTCATGGAAATGCCCAAACATAGAAAAAACACTGGAAAATACCTAAGATCGAATTTACAACTAGTTTGTATATATTTTTGTCTCTATGGTATTATCAGAGTTCAAATTGATTCACTTTAATAAGAAAGTAATAAAGGATCATTTTAAGTGCCTCCGTCTATCAGAGAAGTATAATGAAATAAATCAACTGCGCAATTTGCCTAGGCGTTTCATCCGCTTACGGTTACCTCATTTTCTACTTTTTTCCTTTCCGTTATCGTTTGCAGTTACCAGTCAACGTGCTGGACTTCAGAAAGTCGTCGCTTTTTCCACTCGGCTGCAGCGAGCGGCGCACTTCCGGTTATATAAGTACATAAGTAACGAACGGAACCGTAAGATTTTTGCAAAGCTCAAAGAAGAGTTCTCAGCGAAGAAAGTGCGCTGGTGGAGTGGAATGGTCGACGGGTAATATTAATAAGTAGAAGGAAAAGTTGGTTTGATCAGCAAACCCCGAACGAGTCTGCACTAGACCACATCACAGAGGCTCTAGCACGCGCGCCGAAGCTATTAGCATAATTACAATACTTTCCGTCTGGGCTATCCAACTTTCTGCTTATTTTAAGGTACGTCTCCCCTCTCTGTGCCCACCTACTTTAAACTCCCACACCACCCCAAAAGCCCTTGAATCGTCCGTCGTGCCCGCTCGCTTCGTCCGTTTGCTCTGATATTCCTGATGGGATTGCGTGACGAATCCATTACGCTGATACAGCATTAAAGAGCCAAATTATCGAGATGAATGTACACATACGATTCATCATTGCGCCCTCTCAACTCAGAATTTCCATTTATTTTCCACAGGTTTCTATCAAATGCTGTCACATCCTGCGTAACGTGTCTTGCGTTAAAATTATAAACGGCATAAAGAAAATTAATGTTAGATGTAGCCAGAATAAAAAATTTTGTGAGAAAACCAGCTTGCACTTAGAAAGAAATATTAGAGAGGAAAAGTTCAGTTTCGGCGACAATAAAGGCATAAGAACGCTGCATAGTGTATACCAACACTGCTAAATATGTTTGTAAAATGAATATACTTTTAATATACTTCAGTATATGAATTAATACTCGGTATATTAATCCAAGTCACGCAAGTGCACAAGCGTCCTGCACGGACTTGTAAATTCTGACATTGCAATAGCGCGGAAAAGTCTTCAGTCATTTTTCGTCAAAGAAACATAAGAAATATATTTGTGACAAAATGAAAGTACACTCATCGTTAGATGGAGGGCCGGGCTCGGGGGTAGACGATCCTCGATTTAATGCTATTCGAGCGAGTAGTCTTATGTCAACATTCAACCCTGCGTATATAGTCTCTGAACGAACAAAAGTAAATGGTGCCGTCGCGGGACGCTCAGGGGTGGAGGGGAAAAGCAGTGAAGCGTGAACGACCATGAAGGTGGCCCTCCATCTCGTGGCCCTCCATCGAACGATGAGTGTAATTAAAAAGCATCTGACTCGTGCTTCAATAATTGTTCACAAGAAGTGGCTAAGGAGTACATGTAAATTTATCTTAAATTAAGATGTTAGGTTGTTGAACAATATTATTAATGTTCAAGGAGATGTTAATTTTTGTCGTTCTTTTGTTCATATAATTTAAAAACGAGAAAAAATCTACTTTGGCCCGGGTTTGAACTCGGAGCTTTCCTTATTTCATGTGCGGATATGCTAACCAATTGCGCCAACTAGGTCTCGATAGACTTCTTCTCATTTTCCTTTCACTCGCAGAACGATACAAACATTAACATCTCTTTGAATAGAATGTCGTGATAAAGTGTTTCTCTGTGTAAAGTTGTTTGCAGGTTCTGTTGCCCGACGCTACTGAAACCGTCGATATTATTTGTTCAAGGCACGTATGTTCAAGGGAATGATTGTTTAAGAAAATTATATTAGTGACTTGTTTCCAAAAAATGTATACTGCAAAAAACTATAGTTTTAGTGAAATTATTTGACATATTAAAATTATTACGTATATCTTAAATAGTATATGGTGTGAGTATATAGTTTTAGTGAAATTATTTGACATAATAAAATTATTACGTATATCTTAAATAGTATATGGTGTGAGAAGAGAGTAAAATTGGTCTTTGTTTCAACTAGAGCTAAGACATGTTTAAGACATTCTGAATGTCTGGCTCGTGAGACGGAGCCAGACTATTTTTCATGCCTTGAGACAAATGAGGAGTAAGCGGACGAAAGTAAGTCAATTAAATAAGAAGAGGGATATGCATAGATTAACCGATGACATGGTTCAGGTGGTTGGCTCGGCGGTTGACTTGGCTCGGCGATCATGGAGGTTAAGCCACCCTGGGTACGATTAGTACTCAGATGGGTGTCTGCCTCTGTGATTCGCTCATAGCCGGGAGTTTTTCACTGCGATGGAGACATGTCAAGCGGGAGGTTTCACGCCGAGGGTGTGTGTATACAGTCGATAATATCAATCTCTACATTCAAACTCGACGGTCGATAAACCGGCTGTACTCGGGAAAGGTTTCCTGCAGTTTTCCTCTCCCCTGGCCGAAAGTCCAGGCGAATGCGAGTACTTCTAATAATGTCGGATGCAGCCGCGGATTATTTGCCCAGTTATCACAGGGCCATTCCTGGTGGAGTGGAGTGGTGTTGGCGGTATACTTACTCACGCTAAAGGACTTACATGATACTTTAGCAGTGAGGAGTTCCCGTGTATAAACCTCCGTTTGACTGGGAATGTTGAATAGAAGGCATATAGTACAATAGGTTTAACCTTAGGGCTACGGGACTTAAATAAACCTGCCATAAACAATAATAATAATAATGCATAAATTCTATATATTTATAACCTTAGAAATTTATCAGTCACTGACATAGTTTACACCGTTAAGTAAAGCGCTCTTAAAGTACATAATTAAGGTGAAGCATAGCTTAAGTAAAGCGTCGGCAAGCACGTAAAAGTAGGGTTACCAACAGTAGCGAATTTATGTGTTCACAGCGTCGGTAAAGTCATTTGGTCTCTCGAGTCGTGCGTCTCGCTCCTTCGTTTTCAACATTAAAGTGCGTGTTAATTTATTTAAAAAAAAGGATTGTTAATAATTGTTACATGTGCTTGAAGTGGTATATGTTATATATAACACAAATACGAATTAGGTAAAAGTAAGTATAACCACATAAAACTTTTGATATAAACAAGTTTAAAAAATACAAAATGCAAAAATTTGAAGAAACTTTACTTTGAGAGGAGTATTAGTGGATTTAGTTAATTTTAACTTAGTTGCTACTATGATTTCTAAATCTATGTATCAGTATCGTCATTTTAGTATGGTTATGCAGTGTCGTCTTGATGGTTTTACGTTTTTTATCTAATAAGAAGTGAAAATTGTGAAGTTAAGGAAAAGCTGCAGAAGCCACTCTTTTAAAATTGAACGGCATTTTCTTCATATTTACAAGGAAAGCTGGTGCGATTAGTCTGTATTTTAAAGAAAATTCCATTTTATTACATTTAAATTCTTCTTATTCAAACGGTTTTAAAAGCTTTCAAAGTTTCATACAGAAAAATTCGCAGAAAACTCCTGGTAATTATTTTCTTGCATAAACTATCCTTAAGTTACCAAATAATTTTGTACAATTGTACAGTTCTATCGTATTGAAATATTTTTAACTTTTTTCCTCTACTGGAAAACTTTTACTTTCACTTAGGCTTTGAAAAGTAGTGCGAACTTTATTTAAATTGTTCACATTGCATCATATTACTTAAATATATAAAAAAAAAACGTTAAGGTTGAAAATAATAAAAAAAACTCTGAATGCTGAGAAAGTACGATTAGATTGTAAGAGAGAAAAAATTCTTTTTCTTTCGACTGAAATGAATTGAAAACTGTTTGGGCACCATGAGATTAGTATAGTTAGCAGCGTTAACATAGTATATTTCGATACAAGAGGCCAAGCGGGCGGTTTGGTCACTGCAAGTGTGAAGGCCCAAAACGAAAACAGCCGAACCGTAGGGTGAGTGATGGGCCTTCACACGAGCAGTGACAACCCGTCCGTGAGGCCTCGTGTATCGAACTGTATTTTTCTTTGCAAATAAATGCAAACCCTGAGATTTCCCACCGTTTACAGATATCAAAAATAACCTCACCAACAATATGTTTACTTAGTAACAGTTTATGACGCTGGATGGCGTTAGTAGTAGCAAATATAGTTAGTAGCAAAATATTTTACTCACCGATGACCGGTGACCAAAATTATTTTGCACACCGCCACCAGTAAACAAAACATTTTGGCCACTGTTCATCAATGAAGTGCGCAAATGGTTATTTTGGATGTCTGTAAACGGTGGCCAAACGAGGATTTTGCATGCATGTGTAAAGAAATGGTACATTTCGATACATGTATGAGAGATGATTATTTAGCGCACGAGACGTTTTTTGCACGAGCGAAGGGAGTGAGAAAAGTCAAGTGCAATAAAAATCACCTTTCACACAAGTATCGAACAGTATTTTATACCACGAAAGCCGAAAAATCATGTCAAAGTTGAGATTTTGAGGTTAGAGTGGTATAAAATACTTTAGAATCCTAGGACTTTGTTCATGTTCATGTTTGAAAGAGGTACAAATATATTGTATAAGAAAAGTTTTCTATGTTTCGTAGTAATCATAAACAATAAATTATACAAAATATTTTCATTCAACAACTTTACAAATTTAAACCGAATGTTGAAATATATTCAGTATTTTTAATATTTCTCTTTAGATCTTAAATTTTCTGTATCAGATCATCTCGTTTTTTCTCCAACATTTCCGGCGCTGATTCCGAAACTATTCAACTAATTCAAATAAATTCTGAAGGTTTTTCTATCCCTCAATGTCTTTGCAACTTCTTTTCCCAGAGTCAGAAATGAATCTCGGAACTGAAAGAATTTCATTTTTCTTACGATTTACAGGTTTCATGGAGACATTTGGAAACAACATTCGTTCACTTGACTTTCATCCAAAAGCCACAAATAAATATCTGAAAATTTCCTGATGCCTCAAACAATTTTTGTGTTCTACAGAGGATAATCGCACAATAGTTACAGATCTTCAAAATGCTCAAATCACTCGAGTGGCAAACGAAACAGGTTTTTGGTTGTTTACGGTTTAACTACGCTTCTCGATCTTTGCTCGTGACCAGGATTTTAGACCGTTTTTCCCTAGATATCAACAAGATTTGAAGTCGCTAAATTTTAAGATAAAATGCAGAGAAGAATGTTCCTTTAAATGTTCCTCTTCACAGTTAAAAATAATCTTGCAGCTTTTGCTCATTATTGAAGCTTTATTAGACCTGAAAGCCTGACAGTAATTTGCAAAGAATTTCCGACAGATATAAACTGACTTTTTCGAAGAAAGGCACCATCTTCCCCATTTCTGATATGACGAAAATACGAGAAGTCTTTCAAATCTTGCATTTTCCAAAGAGCGTTTAAGAGCGTCAATGGTAAAGTTAAATATTCTGATATGAGGATTTTATAAGATTTAATAAAAGCTCTTTCTCAGGAAATTCGATAACGGTATAAGTTAATACAAGAATCTTCTCTTTGGTAATCTAGAAACTATGTCGACTAAAATGTTTCTATTTCGCTTTGCGTATTCTGTGTCCTCTACATCATTATCACTTTCTGGTTGCGGAAATAACAAATCATCAATTCTTCTTTGTCGGTTCCACTTTTCGTAGAAGCTATCTTTTTGCGTTTCCGAAATGTTGTGTCAAGTGCAGCAAGCTGCAACCATCTCAGGAACGAATGTGTAATGGATAGGGGTGTGTAAAAAGCTCGAAGCCCGATACTCGACCGGTCCGAGTCGAGCTTTTAACACTTCGAGTCGAGCCTGGCTGGGCTCGATCAGTCTCGGTCCGGGCCGAGCTCGAGCTGGGCCGAGTACTTTCAAAAGCTCGAAAAATTCCGGGTGTTTGAAGAGGTTTGGGTATCCGAAAATTTCGGGTTCTCGAACAGTTTCGAGTTCTCAGAAAAGTTCGGGTACCCGAAAATTTCGGGTTCCCGAATAGGTTCGAGTTCTCGAAAACGTTCGGCTACCCGAAAATTTTGATTTCTCTAACAGGTTCGAGTTCTCAAAAAAGTTCAGGTACCCGAAATTTTCGGGTTCTCGAAGAGGTTCGGGTACCCGAAAATTGTGAGTTCTCAAAAAGGTTTAACTACCCAAAAAATTCGTGAAATAGAGCAGGTTAAATAAAAAATAAACATGATTGATTTACTTAATTGTTAATTGTTTAAACAGTTTTTATTGTTTAAATGTAACTTTTGACGAATAAGGCAGAAAAATGTAGTTTTTCTGCAAATTAATTAACAAACTCATCAGAATTATGGTATGTCTGGTATTCTTACCACTTATAATTGTTTAAACAACTTCCATTTGTTTAAACATTTTTCTTCTACAAAATGTAAGAAAGTTACACCTTCTCCAAGTAACATGAAGTATGAACTAATTGGATTACATCAAAAATAAAAACAATTGAGTTACTTTATTGTCAATTGTTTAAACAATTGTTATTGTTTACATGTAACTTTAGACTAGAATAATGCATAAAAATGTAGTTTTTTGCAAACTGGTTGACCAACTGGTCCGAATTCTGAAATTTCTGGTATTTTTGTCACTTATTCATAACCGTTTAAACAATTTCCATTCGTTCAAACATAGTTTTTCGACAAAATTTGAAAACTGTACACCTTCTCCATGTAATATGAACTAATTGGTTTATGTCAAAGATAGAAACGATTGATTTACTTTATTGTTAATTGTTTAAACAATTGCTTGTTGAATAACCTTAATTAGTACCTCACTCTAATTGAAAAGT
This sequence comes from Euceroptres primus, assembly GCA_037177015.1. Taxonomy (NCBI): domain Eukaryota; kingdom Metazoa; phylum Arthropoda; class Insecta; order Hymenoptera; family Figitidae; genus Euceroptres; species Euceroptres primus. The sequence continues at coordinate 13,261 of JBAGKK010217038.1, read as the reverse complement.
GGACAAACAGTGAAAATTATCAGAAAAACCTGCAACTTTTTTAGCATATCTGTAGGAACAGATAGTTGTAAGCAATTATAAATTGTTAATTAAGGTCATTTAACGAACAACTGTTCGTTAAATGACCTTAATTAGTACCTCACTGTAATTAAAAAGTAGACAAAACAGTAAAAATTATCAGAAAAAACCGCAACTTTCTAGCATATATGTAGGAAAAGATAGTTGTAAACAATTATAATTTATTTAAACAATTGCTTGTTAAATAACCTATATGAGTACCTCACTCTTATTGAAAAGTGGACAAACAGTGGAAATTATCAGAAAAACCGCATTTTTCTAGCATATCTGTAGGAAAAGATACATGCATCTACCGTTTTAAGGCCGGCCTTGGGGGTAGACGGTCATGTATCGAGCGCTATAAAAATCCAATTTGAACCGAATTTAAAGCCACGACCAAGAACTCTTGTACTAACTCTCAAGACCTCTGGCCTTCAGTGTGGGCCGTCAAAGGACGCTCAGGGGGGTAGACAGAACCAGTCAAGCGTAAACAAACATGAAGCCGGCCAACGAATGAGCGATCATAAATCGGTAGATGGGTGTAGTTGTCAACAACTAAAAAATTGTTTAACCAATCGCTTGTTAAATAACCTTAATTAGTACCTCACTCTAATTGAAAAGTGCTCAAACAGTGAAGATTGTCAGAAAAAACCGCAACATTCTAATATATCTATAGGAAAGGATAGTTGTAAACAATTTTAAATTGTTTAAGCAATTGTTTGTTAAACGGCCTTAATTATTATTTCACTCTAATTGAAAAGTAGACAAGCAGTCGAAAATATCAGAAAAACCCGAAACTTTCTAGCATATCTGTAGGAAAAGATACTTGTAAACAATTAAAAAATTGTTTAAACAATTTTTTGGTAACTAACCTTAATTAGTACCTCACTTTAATTGAAAAGTGAACAAGCAGTGGAAATTATCAGAAATAATCGCAACTTTCTAGCATATCTGTAGGAAAAGATAGTTGTAAACAATCATAATTTGTTTCAACAATTGTTTGTTAGACTACCTTAATAAACCTTACTCTAATTGACAAGTGGACAAAGCGTTAAAAATTCCAGCAAAAACCGCAACTATCTAGCATTACTATAGGAGAAGGCAGTTGCTAACAATTAGAAATTCTTTAAACAATTTTTAAAAAATTATAACAATTATAACCTCATCCTGATCAAAAAGTGGACAATAAGTTAAAATTTTTAGAAAAAAACTGAAACTTTCTAGCATTATTCTAAGAGACTATTGTTATAAATAATAATAAATTGTTTAAACAATTTATTTTGACTTCTAATTATTAGAAGAAGGTAATATTTTATGTATTAGGAACTTTCGAGAACTCGAAATAATCCGAGTACCCGACACAATTCGAGTACTCGAAAATTTCGAAAACCCGACCAGTTTCGGGTTCTCGACACCAATCGGGTACCCGAAAATTTCGAGAACCCGACCTGCTTTGGGTTCTCGGAGTCAGTCGAGTACTCGAAATTGGCGGGTTCTCGACGGGCCGAGTATTCTCGAGCCTGAACCGCCCGGCCCGATAAAAGTCGAGCTCGGTTCGGGCCGATATTTCGAGCTTTTTGCACACCCCTAGTAATGGACGTCCACTTGTTTGGCTATCTATTTCCATCTACTTTTGAGTCTTCCAGAAGCGATTTCTATTTTCTCTGGTCCTAATTTCACGTATGCATTGAAGGATTTTTGATTTTCAGATCTAGTCTCACCAGGTAAGCAGTGGAATGCAGGATCCTCCATGATCATGAATGGGATTCGGACACTATTGATCACTTTTTTGACCTATTCACAATATCATCAATGAGTAACAATAAATAATCTTCGCCTAAAATATTGTTGGAAGAGATAAGACTACCAGTTTTTCGTCTTTCTAATTTTTATAATCTACAAAATAAAATTGTTCCCTAACAATATTGCGAAGGTTAGGAAATTTCCAAGGTGATAATTATAGTATACACACACATATATATATATATATATATATATATATATATAATTCTAATGAATAATTATACACTTTTTAAACTTGACATTTTTTTGTAACATGTTCACTTCTAAGCAAAATCTTAGTGAAAAAAATTTGACAGTTAATTTCATACATTCATGAAATTCTATACAAAGTTATCTTTGAAATAACTTCAAGATCATTTAAAAATAATAATTATTTCGTAAGCTCATATATATATATATATATATATATATATATGAGCTTACGAAATAATTATTATTTTTAAATGATCTTGAAGTTATTTCAAAGATAACTTTGTATAGAATTTCATGAATGTATGAAATTAACTGTCAAATTTTTTTCACTAAGATTTTGCTTAGAAGTGAACATGTTACAAAAAAATGTCAAGTTTAAAAAGTGTATAATTATTCATTAGAATTATATATATATATATATATATATATATATATATGTGTGTGTATACTATAATTATCACCTTGGAAATTTCCTAACCTTCGCAATATTGTTAGGGAACAATTTTATTTTGTAGATTATAAAAATTAGAAAGACGAAAAACTGGTAGTCTTATCTCTTCCAACAATATTTTAGGCGAAGATTATTTATTGTTACTCATTGATGATATTGTGAATAGGTCAAAAAAGTGATCAATAGTGTCCGAATCCCATTCATGATCATGGAGGATCCTGCATTCCACTGCTTACCTGGTGAGACTAGATCTGAAAATCAAAAATCCTTCAATGCATACGTGAAATTAGGACCAGAGAAAATAGAAATCGCTTCTGGAAGACTCAAAAGTAGATGGAAATAGATAGCCAAACAAGTGGACGTCCATTACTAGGGGTGTGCAAAAAGCTCGAAATATCGGCCCGAACCGAGCTCGACTTTTATCGGGCCGGGCGGTTCAGGCTCGAGAATACTCGGCCCGTCGAGAACCCGCCAATTTCGAGTACTCGACTGACTCCGAGAACCCAAAGCAGGTCGGGTTCTCGAAATTTTCGGGTACCCGATTGGTGTCGAGAACCCGAAACTGGTCGGGTTTTCGAAATTTTCGAGTACTCGAATTGTGTCGGGTACTCGGATTATTTCGAGTTCTCGAAAGTTCCTAATACATAAAATATTACCTTCTTCTAATAATTAGAAGTCAAAATAAATTGTTTAAACAATTTATTATTATTTATAACAATAGTCTCTTAGAATAATGCTAGAAAGTTTCAGTTTTTTTCTAAAAATTTTAACTTATTGTCCACTTTTTGATCAGGATGAGGTTATAATTGTTATAATTTTTTAAAAATTGTTTAAAGAATTTCTAATTGTTAGCAACTGCCTTCTCCTATAGTAATGCTAGATAGTTGCGGTTTTTGCTGGAATTTTTAACGCTTTGTCCACTTGTCAATTAGAGTAAGGTTTATTAAGGTAGTCTAACAAACAATTGTTGAAACAAATTATGATTGTTTACAACTATCTTTTCCTACAGATATGCTAGAAAGTTGCGATTATTTCTGATAATTTCCACTGCTTGTTCACTTTTCAATTAAAGTGAGGTACTAATTAAGGTTAGTTACCAAAAAATTGTTTAAACAATTTTTTAATTGTTTACAAGTATCTTTTCCTACAGATATGCTAGAAAGTTTCGGGTTTTTCTGATATTTTCGACTGCTTGTCTACTTTTCAATTAGAGTGAAATAATAATTAAGGCCGTTTAACAAACAATTGCTTAAACAATTTAAAATTGTTTACAACTATCCTTTCCTATAGATATATTAGAATGTTGCGGTTTTTTCTGACAATCTTCACTGTTTGAGCACTTTTCAATTAGAGTGAGGTACTAATTAAGGTTATTTAACAAGCGATTGGTTAAACAATTTTTTAGTTGTTGACAACTACACCCATCTACCGATTTATGATCGCTCATTCGTTGGCCGGCTTCATGTTTGTTTACGCTTGACTGGTTCTGTCTACCCCCCTGAGCGTCCTTTGACGGCCCACACTGAAGGCCAGAGGTCTTGAGAGTTAGTACAAGAGTTCTTGGTCGTGGCTTTAAATTCGGTTCAAATTGGATTTTTATAGCGCTCGATACATGACCGTCTACCCCCAAGGCCGGCCTTAAAACGGTAGATGCATGTATCTTTTCCTACAGATATGCTAGAAAAATGCGGTTTTTCTGATAATTTCCACTGTTTGTCCACTTTTCAATAAGAGTGAGGTACTCATATAGGTTATTTAACAAGCAATTGTTTAAATAAATTATAATTGTTTACAACTATCTTTTCCTACATATATGCTAGAAAGTTGCGGTTTTTTCTGATAATTTTTACTGTTTTGTCTACTTTTTAATTACAGTGAGGTACTAATTAAGGTCATTTAACGAACAGTTGTTCGTTAAATGACCTTAATTAACAATTTATAATTGCTTACAACTATCTGTTCCTACAGATATGCTAAAAAAGTTGCAGGTTTTTCTGATAATTTTCACTGTTTGTCCACTTTTCAATTAGAGTGAGGTACTAATTAAGGTTATTCAACAAGCAATTGTTTAAACAATTAACAATAAAGTAAATCAATCGTTTCTATCTTTGACATAAACCAATTAGTTCATATTACATGGAGAAGGTGTACAGTTTTCAAATTTTGTCGAAAAACTATGTTTGAACGAATGGAAATTGTTTAAACGGTTATGAATAAGTGACAAAAATACCAGAAATTTCAGAATTCGGACCAGTTGGTCAACCAGTTTGCAAAAAACTACATTTTTATGCATTATTCTAGTCTAAAGTTACATGTAAACAATAACAATTGTTTAAACAATTGACAATAAAGTAACTCAATTGTTTTTATTTTTGATGTAATCCAATTAGTTCATACTTCATGTTACTTGGAGAAGGTGTAACTTTCTTACATTTTGTAGAAGAAAAATGTTTAAACAAATGGAAGTTGTTTAAACAATTATAAGTGGTAAGAATACCAGACATACCATAATTCTGATGAGTTTGTTAATTAATTTGCAGAAAAACTACATTTTTCTGCCTTATTCGTCAAAAGTTACATTTAAACAATAAAAACTGTTTAAACAATTAACAATTAAGTAAATCAATCATGTTTATTTTTTATTTAACCTGCTCTATTTCACGAATTTTTTGGGTAGTTAAACCTTTTTGAGAACTCACAATTTTCGGGTACCCGAACCTCTTCGAGAACCCGAAAATTTCGGGTACCTGAACTTTTTTGAGAACTCGAACCTGTTAGAGAAATCAAAATTTTCGGGTAGCCGAACGTTTTCGAGAACTCGAACCTATTCGGGAACCCGAAATTTTCGGGTACCCGAACTTTTCTGAGAACTCGAAACTGTTCGAGAACCCGAAATTTTCGGATACCCAAACCTCTTCAAACACCCGGAATTTTTCGAGCTTTTGAAAGTACTCGGCCCAGCTCGAGCTCGGCCCGGACCGAGACTGATCGAGCCCAGCCAGGCTCGACTCGAAGTGTTAAAAGCTCGACTCGGACCGGTCGAGTATCGGGCTTCGAGCTTTTTACACACCCCTATCCATTACACATTCGTTCCTGAGATGGTTGCAGCTTGCTGCACTTGACACAACATTTCGGAAACGCAAAAAGATAGCTTCTACGAAAAGTGGAACCGACAAAGAAGAATTGATGATTTGTTATTTCCGCAACCAGAAAGTGATAATGATGTAGAGGACACAGAATACGCAAAGCGAAATAGAAACATTTTAGTCGACATAGTTTCTAGATTACCAAAGAGAAGATTCTTGTATTAACTTATACCGTTATCGAATTTCCTGAGAAAGAGCTTTTATTAAATCTTATAAAATCCTCATATCAGAATATTTAACTTTACCATTGACGCTCTTAAACGCTCTTTGGAAAATGCAAGATTTGAAAGACTTCTCGTATTTTCGTCATATCAGAAATGGGGAAGATGGTGCCTTTCTTCGAAAAAGTCAGTTTATATCTGTCGGAAATTCTTTGCAAATTACTGTCAGGCTTTCAGGTCTAATAAAGCTTCAATAATGAGCAAAAGCTGCAAGATTATTTTTAACTGTGAAGAGGAACATTTAAAGGAACATTCTTCTCTGCATTTTATCTTAAAATTTAGCGACTTCAAATCTTGTTGATATCTAGGGAAAAACGGTCTAAAATCCTGGTCACGAGCAAAGATCGAGAAGCGTAGTTAAACCGTAAACAACCAAAAACCTGTTTCGTTTGCCACTCGAGTGATTTGAGCATTTTGAAGATCTGTAACTATTGTGCGATTATCCTCTGTAGAACACAAAAATTGTTTGAGGCATCAGGAAATTTTCAGATATTTATTTGTGGCTTTTGGATGAAAGTCAAGTGAACGAATGTTGTTTCCAAATGTCTCCATGAAACCTGTAAATCGTAAGAAAAATGAAATTCTTTCAGTTCCGAGATTCATTTCTGACTCTGGGAAAAGAAGTTGCAAAGACATTGAGGGATAGAAAAACCTTCAGAATTTATTTGAATTAGTTGAATAGTTTCGGAATCAGCGCCGGAAATGTTGGAGAAAAAACGAGATGATCTGATACAGAAAATTTAAGATCTAAAGAGAAATATTAAAAATACTGAATATATTTCAACATTCGGTTTAAATTTGTAAAGTTGTTGAATGAAAATATTTTGTATAATTTATTGTTTATGATTACTACGAAACATAGAAAACTTTTCTTATACAATATATTTGTACCTCTTTCAAACATGAACATGAACAAAGTCCTAGGATTCTAAAGTATTTTATACCACTCTAACCTCAAAATCTCAACTTTGACATGATTTTTCGGCTTTCGTGGTATAAAATACTGTTCGATACTTGTGTGAAAGGTGATTTTTATTGCACTTGACTTTTCTCACTCCCTTCGCTCGTGCAAAAAACGTCTCGTGCGCTAAATAATCATCTCTCATACATGTATCGAAATGTACCATTTCTTTACACATGCATGCAAAATCCTCGTTTGGCCACCGTTTACAGACATCCAAAATAACCATTTGCGCACTTCATTGATGAACAGTGGCCAAAATGTTTTGTTTACTGGTGGCGGTGTGCAAAATAATTTTGGTCACCGGTCATCGGTGAGTAAAATATTTTGCTACTAACTATATTTGCTACTACTAACGCCATCCAGCGTCATAAACTGTTACTAAGTAAACATATTGTTGGTGAGGTTATTTTTGATATCTGTAAACGGTGGGAAATCTCAGGGTTTGCATTTATTTGCAAAGAAAAATACAGTTCGATACACGAGGCCTCACGGACGGGTTGTCACTGCTCGTGTGAAGGCCCATCACTCACCCTACGGTTCGGCTGTTTTCGTTTTGGGCCTTCACACTTGCAGTGACCAAACCGCCCGCTTGGCCTCTTGTATCGAAATATACTATGTTAACGCTGCTAACTATACTAATCTCATGGTGCCCAAACAGTTTTCAATTCATTTCAGTCGAAAGAAAAAGAATTTTTTCTCTCTTACAATCTAATCGTACTTTCTCAGCATTCAGAGTTTTTTTTATTATTTTCAACCTTAACGTTTTTTTTTTATATATTTAAGTAATATGATGCAATGTGAACAATTTAAATAAAGTTCGCACTACTTTTCAAAGCCTAAGTGAAAGTAAAAGTTTTCCAGTAGAGGAAAAAAGTTAAAAATATTTCAATACGATAGAACTGTACAATTGTACAAAATTATTTGGTAACTTAAGGATAGTTTATGCAAGAAAATAATTACCAGGAGTTTTCTGCGAATTTTTCTGTATGAAACTTTGAAAGCTTTTAAAACCGTTTGAATAAGAAGAATTTAAATGTAATAAAATGGAATTTTCTTTAAAATACAGACTAATCGCACCAGCTTTCCTTGTAAATATGAAGAAAATGCCGTTCAATTTTAAAAGAGTGGCTTCTGCAGCTTTTCCTTAACTTCACAATTTTCACTTCTTATTAGATAAAAAACGTAAAACCATCAAGACGACACTGCATAACCATACTAAAATGACGATACTGATACATAGATTTAGAAATCATAGTAGCAACTAAGTTAAAATTAACTAAATCCACTAATACTCCTCTCAAAGTAAAGTTTCTTCAAATTTTTGCATTTTGTATTTTTTAAACTTGTTTATATCAAAAGTTTTATGTGGTTATACTTACTTTTACCTAATTCGTATTTGTGTTATATATAACATATACCACTTCAAGCACATGTAACAATTATTAACAATCCTTTTTTTTAAATAAATTAACACGCACTTTAATGTTGAAAACGAAGGAGCGAGACGCACGACTCGAGAGACCAAATGACTTTACCGACGCTGTGAACACATAAATTCGCTACTGTTGGTAACCCTACTTTTACGTGCTTGCCGACGCTTTACTTAAGCTATGCTTCACCTTAATTATGTACTTTAAGAGCGCTTTACTTAACGGTGTAAACTATGTCAGTGACTGATAAATTTCTAAGGTTATAAATATATAGAATTTATGCATTATTATTATTATTGTTTATGGCAGGTTTATTTAAGTCCCGTAGCCCTAAGGTTAAACCTATTGTACTATATGCCTTCTATTCAACATTCCCAGTCAAACGGAGGTTTATACACGGGAACTCCTCACTGCTAAAGTATCATGTAAGTCCTTTAGCGTGAGTAAGTATACCGCCAACACCACTCCACTCCACCAGGAATGGCCCTGTGATAACTGGGCAAATAATCCGCGGCTGCATCCGACATTATTAGAAGTACTCGCATTCGCCTGGACTTTCGGCCAGGGGAGAGGAAAACTGCAGGAAACCTTTCCCGAGTACAGCCGGTTTATCGACCGTCGAGTTTGAATGTAGAGATTGATATTATCGACTGTATACACACACCCTCGGCGTGAAACCTCCCGCTTGACATGTCTCCATCGCAGTGAAAAACTCCCGGCTATGAGCGAATCACAGAGGCAGACACCCATCTGAGTACTAATCGTACCCAGGGTGGCTTAACCTCCATGATCGCCGAGCCAAGTCAACCGCCGAGCCAACCACCTGAACCATGTCATCGGTTAATCTATGCATATCCCTCTTCTTATTTAATTGACTTACTTTCGTCCGCTTACTCCTCATTTGTCTCAAGGCATGAAAAATAGTCTGGCTCCGTCTCACGAGCCAGACATTCAGAATGTCTTAAACATGTCTTAGCTCTAGTTGAAACAAAGACCAATTTTACTCTCTTCTCACACCATATACTATTTAAGATATACGTAATAATTTTATTATGTCAAATAATTTCACTAAAACTATATACTCACACCATATACTATTTAAGATATACGTAATAATTTTAATATGTCAAATAATTTCACTAAAACTATAGTTTTTTGCAGTATACATTTTTTGGAAACAAGTCACTAATATAATTTTCTTAAACAATCATTCCCTTGAACATACGTGCCTTGAACAAATAATATCGACGGTTTCAGTAGCGTCGGGCAACAGAACCTGCAAACAACTTTACACAGAGAAACACTTTATCACGACATTCTATTCAAAGAGATGTTAATGTTTGTATCGTTCTGCGAGTGAAAGGAAAATGAGAAGAAGTCTATCGAGACCTAGTTGGCGCAATTGGTTAGCATATCCGCACATGAAATAAGGAAAGCTCCGAGTTCAAACCCGGGCCAAAGTAGATTTTTTCTCGTTTTTAAATTATATGAACAAAAGAACGACAAAAATTAACATCTCCTTGAACATTAATAATATTGTTCAACAACCTAACATCTTAATTTAAGATAAATTTACATGTACTCCTTAGCCACTTCTTGTGAACAATTATTGAAGCACGAGTCAGATGCTTTTTAATTACACTCATCGTTCGATGGAGGGCCACGAGATGGAGGGCCACCTTCATGGTCGTTCACGCTTCACTGCTTTTCCCCTCCACCCCTGAGCGTCCCGCGACGGCACCATTTACTTTTGTTCGTTCAGAGACTATATACGCAGGGTTGAATGTTGACATAAGACTACTCGCTCGAATAGCATTAAATCGAGGATCGTCTACCCCCGAGCCCGGCCCTCCATCTAACGATGAGTGTACTTTCATTTTGTCACAAATATATTTCTTATGTTTCTTTGACGAAAAATGACTGAAGACTTTTCCGCGCTATTGCAATGTCAGAATTTACAAGTCCGTGCAGGACGCTTGTGCACTTGCGTGACTTGGATTAATATACCGAGTATTAATTCATATACTGAAGTATATTAAAAGTATATTCATTTTACAAACATATTTAGCAGTGTTGGTATACACTATGCAGCGTTCTTATGCCTTTATTGTCGCCGAAACTGAACTTTTCCTCTCTAATATTTCTTTCTAAGTGCAAGCTGGTTTTCTCACAAAATTTTTTATTCTGGCTACATCTAACATTAATTTTCTTTATGCCGTTTATAATTTTAACGCAAGACACGTTACGCAGGATGTGACAGCATTTGATAGAAACCTGTGGAAAATAAATGGAAATTCTGAGTTGAGAGGGCGCAATGATGAATCGTATGTGTACATTCATCTCGATAATTTGGCTCTTTAATGCTGTATCAGCGTAATGGATTCGTCACGCAATCCCATCAGGAATATCAGAGCAAACGGACGAAGCGAGCGGGCACGACGGACGATTCAAGGGCTTTTGGGGTGGTGTGGGAGTTTAAAGTAGGTGGGCACAGAGAGGGGAGACGTACCTTAAAATAAGCAGAAAGTTGGATAGCCCAGACGGAAAGTATTGTAATTATGCTAATAGCTTCGGCGCGCGTGCTAGAGCCTCTGTGATGTGGTCTAGTGCAGACTCGTTCGGGGTTTGCTGATCAAACCAACTTTTCCTTCTACTTATTAATATTACCCGTCGACCATTCCACTCCACCAGCGCACTTTCTTCGCTGAGAACTCTTCTTTGAGCTTTGCAAAAATCTTACGGTTCCGTTCGTTACTTATGTACTTATATAACCGGAAGTGCGCCGCTCGCTGCAGCCGAGTGGAAAAAGCGACGACTTTCTGAAGTCCAGCACGTTGACTGGTAACTGCAAACGATAACGGAAAGGAAAAAAGTAGAAAATGAGGTAACCGTAAGCGGATGAAACGCCTAGGCAAATTGCGCAGTTGATTTATTTCATTATACTTCTCTGATAGACGGAGGCACTTAAAATGATCCTTTATTACTTTCTTATTAAAGTGAATCAATTTGAACTCTGATAATACCATAGAGACAAAAATATATACAAACTAGTTGTAAATTCGATCTTAGGTATTTTCCAGTGTTTTTTCTATGTTTGGGCATTTCCATGAAAAATTGATAGATTTGTAAGTGCGTCATGTCACATTAATTCATATTAAGTAAACGCACTATTCTTGGAATTGTGATTTTTTCATATTATTCTTATGATTAGTGACCAAAAGCTTTTAAAACTTCTCTTTTTTTAGTTTTAATAAATAATGTGCTGTTTTATGGGGCAAAATTCGCCAAATGTACCACCAAAAAAATTTTCATCTCTCCGTTTTTGATGAAACTTTATGAGATTGTTGTACTATCGGAATATATCTAATATGAAAATGGGAGGGATGTAATAATGACGTGTTGCCCAGATAAAGGGGCTCAAACTTTTCATGGTTTTTTTTAAAATGAAAATATTTCCAAAATTTAAAAAAAGTTTCTTGTATCGAAAAACTCGGAGATTTTTCTATTTTTAAGTTCTCTCAAAACGCACATTTTCAATATTTTTTTGAATAAATTAACAAAAAGCTTATTCTGTCCCCATTAAATATATATATATATATCATGATGGGCCGCAAGTTTTTTTATGGGAGTTTTGGAAGTCAAAAGCTGGCCTGAACTCATACGCCGTGCGCGCGAACGCACTAATCAGTCATGTGACATGTCGTAGCTGATTGGGGTGTTATAGCTCTGTTCATTGTTGTGAGACACTGAAAACTCACTTTCCACGATCTCACAGATTATCATATAAAAAAATGTTTTAGAATTTCTGGAATTTCAAAAAGATATTTTTAAGAATTCTTTATGTATATTATCTTCTTAAACGCCTTTGTTGAATTTCAAATATTACAATATACGATTATAATTTTGCAATACATGTCAGTCACGGATATTGTGAGTGAATAAAATTTCAATTGATTATTTTCCTCTGCAACAAAAATGAATGAAACAGAGCTGTAACACCCTTCTCAGCCGCGACGCGACGTGTCCCGCGGCTGATTAGCGAGTTCGCGCGCACGCTGCGTATGAGTTCGGGCCAGCTTTTGACTTCCAAAACTTCCATCAAAATAATACCGGCCCAACATGATATATATATATATATATATATATATATATATATCATTTTAAAGGGGAGAGAATAGGCTCTTTTTCAGCTCATTTAAAAAAATATTAAAAATGTGCTTTTTGAGAAAACTTAAAAATAGAAAAATCTCCCTGTTTTTCAATACAATAATTTTTTTTTTAATTTAGGAAATATTTTCATCGAAAAGTACGGTCAAAATTCTACGAAAAATACTCATTGGGGATTTTTCTAAGAGTATTATTACAGAACCAATGTTGTAACGAATATAGACGTGTCAAAAAACCATCAAAAGTTTGAGCCCCTGCATCTAGGTAACACGTTATAAGTACCTCTCTCTTATGGTATTTGCATATTGGATGTAGTTCGATAGTACAACAATTTCACAAAGTTTCATCAAAATCAGAGAAATGAAAATTTTTGGGTGGTACACTGGGCGAATTTTGCCCCTTATATGAATTAATAGACGTGCAGGAAAGCATTCTTTGGCGCAGAGCCAGTGTCTCGAGAAAACTTTAGAGAAACATTTCTCTTGACAGATTTAAAATTTTGCTTGTTCATGCAAAGCTATATGCAAAGAAATTTGGTTTAAGATCCGTTGTTCATTCGTTTCAATAAAGTACCTTCTGTTAAAAGTACCTTATTTAGTGAATCCTAGTTAAAATGTATTACAATGTACAGTTAAAATTAGAGTCGGAATAAGATGCGTCGTTTAATGTTAAATATACAAAGCGTTAGAGATGGTGCGAATAGAAATATATAATAAAAATGTTGAGTCTTCGAACTGTCTGAGACTCTGTCCCAAATCTCTATTATGTGCACTCGTAAGTATGACGCAAGCGCAGTAGCGCTAGCGCCGGTAGTTCAACAGTTCGCGCCA
>JBAGKK010216938.1:0-22003 GCA_037177015.1 Euceroptres primus | reverse complement strand
TTGACAGGCTTATTGAGAGAGAAATACAAATATTACGCTGAAATTATAGTAAATAATAAATAATATATTGAGGCATCGATGTCTGGTGTGCTTTATATTTTTGTTCTAAAAGAAAAAATATTTTAGAAATTTTTTTAAAAATAAAAACTGAAACGCAGCCGACATTAATGCTTCAAAATATTCTTTATTATTTTCCGAAATTTCAGCATGATACTTGAATTTCTCTCTTATTAAAATAATTTTGAGCACCTCTAGGGCTCATGATTATGCTTGCGATTCAGTAACATTTTATTGATTCTTTAAAAATTAAATCATGTTCAATTTTCTCAAAGCGCTCAAGACTGTGTTAAAGAGATTGTTAACTTTGTTTTTGATTTCAAGTTCAGATGCCAATTAACTTACTTAAGGTTCTATTGACCTTAAGGAACACATTCTCATCACGATTTTCGCGCTTCGCGCTCGATCTTTTGCATGGATTTTTCAAATTGTCTAATTAATTTGATTAAAAATCTGGAAGATGGAGCTTCATTACTTCATCCCTTAGATCGAGCCCAGGCCGAATAATCCCGATGATTTGCGCTTTCTCACACATTTTCAAATTCCAAGGAGAAATGTTTAATTTATTAATCAGCGGGTCGTAACCAACGGTTTTGATTAAACTGTAAATTGTCACTGAAAATAATCCAAAAATACATTTTCGGCAAAACTATGCAAAATACGAAAAAAAACTTTTATTCCTTGTGAAATTCGAGTTCAGGGGCAAAAATAGAACAAGCGGGTGAAACAAAATGAAAATTTTCATTCTTTGAGAGAACGATGCGAGATAAGAAAAAAACGTAAGCGAAATTGGTTCCCCCCATAGAGCTCTATAAAACGGTGTATAGGATTTTCCGGAATTTTTTCCTTTTAACGAATAAAAGTGCATTTTTTTAATTTAAAAGAATAAAGAAATTGTTAACTTTGTTTTTGATTTAAAGTTCAAAGGGCAACCAACTTACTTAAGGCCCTATCGACCTTAAGGAACACATTCTCATCACGATTCTCGCACTTCGCGTTCGATCTTTTGCATGGATTTCTCAAATTGTCTAATCAATTGCGTAATCACAGTAATTTATTTTTTTCTAAAAATTTCAAAAAAGAAACAAAATTTTGCAGACGTTTCCCAGACAAGCATTTGCTCAGGTACACACCCGTACAAAAATTATTTGATCTAGGCCTTTGACGTAAAAACGTAAACCAGACCCAGACCCAGTCAGATAGATTAAAAATCTGAAAGATGGAGTTGCATTATTCTATCCCTTAGAATCTTAGATCGAGTCCAGCCCCTATTATCCCGATGATTTGCGCTTTCACACATTTTTAAATCCAAAGGAGAAATGTTTAATTTATTAAGCAGCGTGTTATAACCAACGGTTTTGGTTCAACCAAAGATTGTCACTAAAAATAATCGAAAAAAAAAATTGTAAAGGATTTTAGAAAATGTTAAGAGATTGTTAAGAATTTGATCAGATTTCACCAGATTTTTAGCCATTTTTAAAAATTAATTTTTAGAATGTTACAACTGTAACAGATTTTAAAGAATTTTGAAAAATTTCCATGGACTTTGAAAGATTTGAAATGTCTTTTACGTATTTCAAAAGATTTCACTGGATAGCAGAGGATTTCACCGATCTCTGGAGGATTTCAGAGGGTTTTTAAACATTGTTAAGGATTTCATGATATTTGGATAGATTCTAATGAATTTCAAGAGATTTCTAAAGATTCCAACAGATTTTAATGAATATGAACGACTTCCACGTATTTTAAACGATTTCAAAGAATTTCAAAAATATTTACTGATTTCAAAAAATTTTACTAAATTTCAAAAATTTTCAAGGGTTTCACGAATTTTGAGAGGAGAAATTTCAAATGGTTTATTTAATTTTCGAAAAGCGTTTTTTGATGCATTAAACTAAAACCGTTCATCAAAAATTGCTGGCTAACGAACTCTTTCTTTCCTTTTATGCCTTAAAGAAGTGTGCTAAAGCACAATACAATCCCATAATTTTTTCGAAAGCCTTTGGTGAAGAAAAATTAGTTTTTAAGTTTTGAACAGTATTTTTCACAATTAAAACGAAAATTATTTATCCAATCAAAAAACGTTTAATGGAAAATTGGTATATCTTTTTAAGGCCAATTATTTTTTGTAAGATTTTCTCATATCTTATGTTTATTGGCGGGGGAATTGAATTTTTAATTTTTTTAACAAAATTTTTAAGATTAAAACAAAAAATACTAATCCTATCAAAAAATGGTCAAAAGAGAATTTGTAGATATATTTAATACCAATAATTTTTATATTAAATATTTTTTCATATCTTACGTTTTTTGGCAGGAAGATTTGAATTTTAGATTAAAAAAAAATTCAAAAATTTGTTATGCCAATCTTGTAGAGCTTTAAAAAAGCAATGCTTTTCATTTCTTGACTTTTTCCATATCGTGGGTTGCTTGGCTTAAAATCTTTATTTTCTTTTGATTTTTTGAATTTTGAAAACGCTATAAGTCTAATAATTTTTACTTTATTGAAAAATTTCATGAGGATAAATTGTTCTTCTGTATGAGTACTATGAACATCCGTGAATAGAATTTGTAAATTGCAAAAAAAAGTGGTCTCAAATTTTCAAAGTGCTGTAGCTTTTTGAATTTTTATTCAAAATGGCTGGGTAACAAATTGACCTTCATTTTTGGACAGTAAAAGAATATACTAAAGGCCAATCCAATCTGTCAATTGTTTCGAAAGTTATCGTGCTAACAAAAAAAAAATCTACAGACAGCAGACAAATTTGCGAAAAACAGTTTTTTGTGTTCAGGGTGTCTCAAAACGTGGACATTTGACAAAAACGGGTGGGGGAGGGGGGTAAAATTTTACACAAATCTAATACCTTCTCTGATGAGAGTGTAAAAAATGAAAATTCTTTAATCACGTTATTCCCAATAGTGAGATTCTGTATATTGGGCAGTATGTACGCATCGTATGTGCCTTATGTAATGCTTTCCGCCCACCAAGAGTGTCTGATAAGCCAAGTTATTTAATAATGGCAGAACTCATGTTACGCTCAGTACATACAAAAAAAGTGGAGAAAGAAGCTTGGTCGAGAATGACAGCGTCCTGGCTTTCAATAAGTGCTGAAGCTTTCACTGATTTCCCCAGGTTAACTCTTGACGAATTGACGGAATTAACTTTGGGCTGTTATTAAATAAAACAAGCACGATCATAAACGGAAGAACACTTGAAAGAAGATGGTTCATAGAGCTATTTTTGCACCAAAAAACTGAAACTGTTTTGCGTGTGAAAATTCAATCGCGACACACTTCGTCTAAGCTTTACAATCTCTGTATTAAATATAATACTGATACTCGGAATCCCACTACTTCAGGGTACTGCCAATGTAAAACAGGTGCAAGAACGGCGGGCTGCTGTGCACATGTTGCATCCGTTCTGTGGTATGTGGGATATTATCAATATAACGATTTAAAGACAAGATCTTGCCAGAAATATGGTGACCACCTTGAAGATGCTGCTAAACCAGATTCAGAATGGTCTGAATTTGAGGATTCAGAATAGATTTTGCAGAAAACATTTTGTAAATGGTTCGTAAATAGTTTGTAAATAGCGTCTAAGTAGTTTGCCTATACTTTGTACATAAATAGAGTTTGTAAATAGCTTGTAAATAGTTTTAAAAAAGCTTAAGAACAGTTTATAAGTAGCTTCAGGTTTTATACATAGTCATGGGGTGTAGTGTAGATTGCCTCTTCTGGGTTCGTCGAAATAATCTACAACCACAATCCATCAGTTTGACATAGCATATATCTTGACAGAAATATCGCATCAAAAAATGATGAAAAAATATTCAAATATGTCATATAATACTGTGAAAATTAACTAGAACGTTTCCAAATATATTCGCTTCGAATTTATTTATTATTGAACAACGTAACATATGTATCAGTATAAAGTTCCTTTTTTCTAATTATTTCACATCCCTTCAAATTGAAGTACATTAAAATCACTATTTCTTGAAGAATTGAGGAGAGAAAACATCAAAAACATGCATTTAAATTTACGTCTTTCTTATATGGTGGAATATGTTGCTGAATTTCAATGCGTAGACAAATGCCTAAAACCATCGCTTTGCTATATTTTATACGCTATATACATACACTGTTTTTGAGCAAGTTTGGTGAATGGGGTAGATTTATAACAGGGTCAAATGTTAAAGTATCTGTCGAGCTGCTCGAAATCCCTTGTAAAATGCTATCATAAAGGCCATGTTTTCTCCTTAATGAAACGCTCATTCAGAAAATCGTTTCAGGGGTTTGTGAGTCAAATTGAAAGGTACAATCTTACATAATTTGAGCCCAATCCGTTAGTGGTCAGAAAACGGCCTTATTGGCACCCCTCCTTTAAAATAATGGATCCGAAATGGCGGCAAGAATTTTGAAAAGTTGACGGATTAGGCTAAAAATATTAGATTCCAGTGATTCTTCTTGGGTCGCACTTATCGGGGTGCTAGGTTGTATCCCATCGCCTCTCACGTATGAATGTGCTAGATTATAGTGAATCACCTCGTCTCTCACTTATTGGAGTATTAGATTAGGGTGAATCCCCTCGCCTCTCACACAACTGGATGATACAATTAACTATCACTCGAGTCTTTACCTGAAACCTCTATGTCGTCTAAATAGTTTTGAGTCTTAAAAAGATCAAGCTCTTCATATTCCTCAGATGATTCTTCTTCAGTATTTAACTCAACTTCTAAATCTGGATGACTAAGATTAGTAACTTCTGCAACTGAAAGTAACTTTCGTGCTGCTTTCGGGAGGGCCAGGTGTTTCTTATTGCGTACTCGAGAAGAAGCACTCAGTGTAGATGCAATAGGATTTGTAGACTCCATTGATCTATTGAATAAGTCTTCGAGATTATGCGATCGACTATTCTATCTGACATGATATTTTCTGAACTCCCTGTAATCTTTCTTTTACTCTCAGAAGCTTCTTCCTCGAGCATCCCTATAGGTAAGACACTATTTTAGATTATATCTCCACCATGAATCAATATCTTGTGCACGGTTGAAGGCATGGGATACCAATCATAGTGCAAGACATACATTTTGGCAGTGGAAGTGCAAAGATTTTCAAATTCAGTAGCATCGATAGGAAGTTGACATGGGAAGGCAATCAAAATTGTTTGAAAATTCTCAACAAGCTCTTCATGCAAGCCAAGAGATGTAGCAAAAAGTTTTTAGATAGATAGATAAACAATTTTATTTGTAATAATTATTGTAATAATTTGTAATAATTAAATAATTTTGTAAAAATTTGTAATTTACAAATATGTCAAGAAAATGTTACACTAAATGCAATAAAAGTACGTACATGTAAAATTATTTAAAGGTGAAAACCTAAATTTATAAAAGCAAGAGCTCGCAACGCATAATAATGGCACGAATATAGTTTAAAAATAAGCAGTTACAGGTTGCTGGTTGCCTTTCATATCATTACTCATTTAAAAAAAAGATCTTAATGACAGTGCAGTCACAATAAAGAAAAATAAGTCGTTTGAGTGCTTTATGTTTTGTATACACAAAAGGTTTTCTAGGTTACTTACATCGCTCTGTTCACTTTCTATATACTGACTGATATATTTAAGTCGCAGTGGTTCATATACCGGATATCGCAACAGAAAATGACACAGATTTTCATTCTCATTTAGATTACATAAAGAGCACATTTTATTCGTATTCCAAACAAACATATTTTGTTTGTAAGTAAATTTTATCCTGAGTGCACTAGCGACTCGTGCTTGGCTTACTATTCTAATTTTTTGCAGTGGAACCTTAAACTTTAGATACTCTTCCGTATATTTAAGCTGACTTAAAAGTCTATAGTGCGGATTGTATTCAGAATTTAAAATCCTATCTACAGTCTTGCTAAATGTATTATTGGACCACTTCTCTAACAAAAATTTACATTCACTTTCAATAAATTCAGGTTTTAAGAGTTGTTTTCCCATACTTGATTAGCTCCTAAATGTTCTATTATCACTCTGAGTGTCGTGGCCCAATTATACTGAAACGAATATTTACCGGAACAATTTAATTCATACAGTCTCATAAAACATTTTTTCACGAGCCTGTCATCCGCCATATTGAGTAATCTTGTCCACCAGTTTAACGCACGCTTGAAAATTCCTTCGCTCGAAGCAGCAATACCAGTTTCTAGTCGCACGAAATGGTCCGGGGCACCAGAACATCAAAGTCTTAAAAAAACGCATTTGTATACAATCCAATTTTTCTAGATAACGCAGAGACCATAATTCAGAACCATAAAAGGCTGTTGCTTCCACTACGCTACTAAGAAGAGTAATAACAGCGGACCAGGAGTCATTCTTACTCATATATAGAATATTACGCACTCTGCCAGTAGCCATAAGACCCTTTGAGATAAAAAAGTCTACTGCCATATTAAATGTTCCTGTTGAGGAGAGGGAAAGACCCAGGTAAATGTATGAGTTAGCATATTAAAGCTTTTCATTATCCCAATAAAGCGGTATAAATTTTTACATCTTCCTGACTTTCTAAACGGTACTACTTTAGTTTTTTCTGTATTTAATTGAAGTCCATTGAAATCGCAATATTCATTGAAAACTTTAAGTTTTAATTCAGTATCGTGCCATGAGCGACCTAATAAAACGATATCATCGGCAAAGAGCAATAATAATATTTTAGTTTGTAGGTCCAAGCATAGGCTCTGCATTCCCCTCTCCTCGAATAAACTAATAATATCCGCCAGAAATATAATAAACGGCAGTGGGCTGAGACTTTTTCCCGGAAGAACCCCTTCAGTAATGTCTATATGTTTAGATCTATATTGTCCAATTTTAGCTTTAAACTTCGCATTATCATAAAGATTTTTTATTATTTTGAAAATCTTTCCGCTGACTCCAAACTTGAATAGTTTGAGCCATAACTTTTCATGCTGTTCAGAGTCAAATGATCTTTTAAAATCAACAAAGACACCAAAAATGCAGTCCTTTTTTGTTTGCAAATTTACATTAATGACAGCAGATAGAATGAATAATTGATCAATGCAACCTCGTGTAGACCGAAAACCTGCTTGTTTCTCTGAAATAATGTGACATGTCTCAGCCCACTTACCTAGTCTCTTTGCAAGTAGCGTAGTAAATATTTTGGTTATTGTGTTTAACAATGCAATACCTCTATAATTTAAGGGATCGGTGCAATCCCCCTTTTTGTATAACATGTGCATGTCTGCCAAGGAAAAGGTCTCTGGTATGGTTTCTTTTTCCAAAATTTTGTTCACCATACTAAGTACATAATGGAACCATTCTGGTGGCATATTCTTTAAGAATTCGTTAGATATTTTATCAGGGCCAGTTGCCTTATTATTTTTACTATCTGGTAATACTTTATTTAGTTCTGTGAACGTGAAATCACAGTCCAGAAACAGATACTTTACAGAAGTAAAAGAGGGTCCTTCGAGAATTTTCTTTAGATACACCCCCTGATAAAACTCCACCCAGAAATCCAAGCCAATCTTGTTACTGTTAGATCTTTTAAAATCAAATACTTTAACGGTGTTCCAAAATTCTTTACTGTTTTTAAAGTTATTTAACCTGCTCTAAATTGCGTCATTAAATGATATTTTAGCTTGTGCCTTAATTTTATTATACTCACCTCTCAATTTAATATAATCTGACAGTAAATTTAAATTAGCTTTGTCACGCTTAAACCTTCTGTTATTTCTATTTACTTTACGCTTGGATGCTTCACACGCAGAATTGAACCACGGTTTGCTTATTTGATAGTTCCTACTTATCTTTGAAACGTATTTGACACTTAACATATTTGACCTTTCTGCGCTACCTATGATTGCAATTTTTATATTATCAAATAGAAGGTCTACATTCTCACTATTAAAGTACAGTAATTTTATAGTTGAGAGACTTAAATAAAAGTCACTAACTTTAGATTCATCCCACTTGATAAGTTCTACAGGAGTTTGTTCTACCATTGAACTCTTATCGCGCTTGATTTTACTTGCTAGTTCAACGCATACTAAAAAGCGATCGGAACATTCAGCAGCCGCAGCCACATGTAGTTCATGAACTGAATTGAGTGAATTAATACCAACTCAGACAAAATCTGTTACGCTGTATCCTAGCTTGCTCTTAGATAGATACGTAAAGTTAGCTGTATAATCAGATTTCGTGCGACCATTACATAAAATAAAGTCAAGCGACTCCATAGCGGAAGCAAGCATCCTGCCGCGCTTTGTGATGTTCAGATAAAGCGAGCTTCTTGTACCATACAACTGTGTTGACTCAAAATATCGTCCTCTAAACTATTCATGCAATCAATTCTCGCAATAAAATCACCCGTGACAATTATTTCGGTTTCATTTGAATTTGCTTCTATAATATTCAAAAGCAGATCTTGTAAGGAATTCACACAGAAGGTATCATCTACGCTTGGAGGCCATAAACATTATTATTTCATTATTTATCACATAGTTAATTATTTAAACTATATTATTTATTACACATTAATCAATTTATAATCAATTTTTTATTTATCACTTAATTTATCATTTAATTAAATTATATTAAATTTCAACTTTAATAAGTAATATATAATTAGTATTAATTCTAAATAATTATTATTGTCTTTAATAATAATATTTATAAATAATTTGTATTGTTTTCATGTTAGTAATAGTTAATATTATCAAATTTCATGCATACATGTTATTGGGTAGGCGAGTGCATTGAATATCTCCGTGCAAGTGGGAACGAATGAATGCGCACAGCTTTGATTCGAGTAAGTTCTTGTTTTAAACAAATTAAAACGCGCAAAATGGCGCAGGTCAGGCTCAAAGTACATATTCTAATGAACAAAATGGTACCTCATTTTTCTCATTTGGGTGTGTTGCATAAAGTTGAAGAGAAACGAAATGGCGCCCACATGAAAAATATCACTTTATTCGTGAATAAATTACAAAAAAAATGTTAAACCTATATACTTTTGTTCAGCCATTGCGCCTATTTCGTATCGTATAAACATTTATTGATGCAAAAATACAACCGACGAAATTTATTTTACAAAATTATTCAAAAATACATTAGTTATTGCATTATCCCTCTTATTACTGATTTCAGGTGGTTTTCTAAGTTCAAAATATCACGTAATAACAATAATAGGCCATTATAATTGTAAGAATCGATTTTTAAGTACTCTGAAGTGTCTACAAAATGATAGTTTGATTTATTCAAATTCCATACTTGTTTTTTGGCCAAGATTCCGAGTCGCCCGGCCCACTGTGCTGTCTGGAGTGGAGTTCTCCTTTCTTCGGATGTGCTAGTACATACCAAGTTAATACCACTTTTAGACCAGGCAAATACCAACTTTTCTTATTTTGGTATGCACTGTTTAGTTTATACCTGCAGTACTTTTCGACTAGTGAAATAGAGCCTAATTTCTATGGCTCAATATGGCTCTATATGGCTAATCTATGGATCTATATCTTTCTCATTCTATCCTTCCTCCGGAATAAACTTTCTCACTCAGGTGACACTTAAAGGGCGTACAAGCATAGTTCATAAATGACTATATTGAGGACCCTTCTAGGAACTCTGTAATAAAAGTATGACCAGGTAGAGAGCCTTCAAATTTATATATAAAAGGTTTATGAAAATGTAACATGTAATGAATTAAAAGATTTAACCCCCCGTGCTACCGAGTTAATCCCCACTTTATCCCCTGTGACACAGATAAACGGTACGACAATGTCAGTGCTGCTTTCTCAGGACCGACATTATGCATAGCGCGCCATGTCTTTTCTAAATTTCTTAAGTAGTATGTTATGTTATTTAAGTTAAAACAAATATATATTAATATTATACATTTTTATGTGTAAAAGATATTTTTTATTTACTGAGATACCTGCTTACACAATTTACCTACGTAATTTAATTGAAAATATTACTTACCTTTTCACATGTCTTTCCTGTCATTCGTAATCATAACCTGCAATCTTTTTACATGCTATTAGCATTCAAGCAATTCTGCTAAAAGATATGTGAAGTTTCAAAGATATGTTGAGTGAAAGATTAAATCGCAACATTCAAGCAACAATAACATGAAAGTTAGATTCTTTGAACAAATTTTTCGCAATAACTTTTAATGTGCACAGGTTAGGTTACAGTTTTCACATTTATAGCATTTTATCCGCTATTACAAAGCACTTTTGATTTATTGAACACTTTTACTCAACATTTCCTCTTTGCATTGCACAAACAATAATTAAAAACTTTAAATACCTTAGAAATTCCATTCTCAAAAAATTGGGAAAGTCAGTTTTCGCATAAAACTAATACCTTCTCATATGATAATGAGGATGCAAAAATTAAAAAACTCAATGAAAAGTTTAGGTTTTCAAGAGAACGACGCGAGATACGGAGAAAACTCAAAAGGCTAAAGTTGCTTGCCGAAAGGAGCTCTCTAAAATTGCCTAGGTAATTTTTCGCTATCTCCCGTGGTTCTCGAGTAAAATTGACTTTCATACCACGTGAAATTTGAATTCAGGGGCAAAGAATAGAATAAGTGGGTGAAGCAAAATGAAAATTTGCATTTTTTGAGAGAACGACGCAAGATAAGAAAAAAACGTAAGGAGCGAAATTAGTTCCCCCCATGGAGCTGTATAAAACGGTTTAGAGGATTTTCCAACATTTTGTTCTTTTACCGAATAAAAATGCAATTTTGTAATTAAAAAAAAGATTTGGACAGAAAAAGGGATCAATTAAATATTAAAATCGAGAATTTGTTAGTTGCAGCTTTCTGAGGAATATGGAGGCACGTTAGTGCGGTCACATGATGAGAATGTACGTAACTTTAGTTCGCTGATTTTTCGATTTTCTCTAAAACTGGGTTTTAATTTTTTTAAAGATTTCTACATGTAACTTTGTTAATATTGGTCAAATGGGTAAATGATATTAAGCTGGTTTGTCGAGCTTTATGACAGATATCCAGAACTACCCTTAAAAATTTATTTTTCTGAAAAAAATTATTTTCATAAAGTGTAAAATGACCCTAATTTTTTAGTTTTTGGCCCATAAGGATGATTAAAGAACTCGTCTCCTCTTTTCAAGCCTTAAAAAGGTCTGCAAAAGCGCAATGCAGTCTAATAATTCTTTCGAAAATTATCATGATAACAGACAGACCGACAGACAGACATACAGACAGACACCGGCATAAAAACCATTTTTTCTCACTCACGTATGCGATAAACAGGGCAGAAAGTTTTCCTTTTTAATGTGTGTTGGATTTTTCCCGTTCTCGTCTCATTCTGTTCAGGCAGAATTTACCCAGGTAAGAATGAAGGAAACGGAATCCGTTTTTCCCCTCCGCTGTGAGAGAAACAGATAGGGCACACATAAGTTCTTTCTATTTTCCATAAAGTTGACGTGATAGGAAAAAGGAGTTCGACATGACGTGTACGTGTTGACGAGCGAGTTATTTTCCTCTGTAGACGAGTTTGTTTGAGCGCTCGATTTTTTTCGAGTAACCGAAAACAGTTGAATAGGTCTCGAAAACGTCAACGTTCGACGCGACGTGAACGTGCCAATATTCCGAACAGGCTACTGCCTTAAAACAGTTGGCAACAGCCCGTCTGTGACGTCAACATGCTTGTCGCGTGGAACGTCAACATTTTCGAAGCCTATTATGGAACCAGACTGAAGTTTTACTGCCTCAGCTGTAAGGTGTGAATACAATACACCGTAAAACGGGCTGTAACGTCAGTACGGAGCCGTGAGAGGTTCTCTTTCTCGCTGTCGGAACAGTTGAACGAGAGAGATAGAGCACTCCGTGTTGACGTCACAGATCGTTTTATGGTGTATTGTTTTTACACATTAATAGCACGTTCGTAACGTCAACACGAACACGTCGCGTATACGTCGTGTCAAACATCGACGTTCTTGAATTTTACTGTAGAGAGAGTCTAAAGATCCAGTGAGTGAAGATCGAGGGTCCGGCATTAGAATAGCATCGGAGATGACACATGGGTTAGCTTGGTTATACTGCTGGTTGCGCGACTGAGGTGGACCGGCCGGTTAGCCTCTCTCTTGCCACAAACCGACGCCGCGCTCCTTGGCAGAGCACAGTAGCGGCCAATACCCATAAATATTAAATATGTCCCTCCTTTCACCCTTTAATACGCATGCAAATAAACGACTTGTCATGTACCACTACGAACCAGAAACGAGTCAACAAGTAATATATGCATATCGACAACCAACCAACTTACATACTATAGCCAGTTCGCCTCAACACCTTTGTGTACAACATTCCTTCCTTCTTCCAGGATCCTCCAATCAAAGCTCCATCCAAGAGTATATTCCTGAATAAAGAATCATCATACATCCGGTCTTTCTTTGAGCTAGTTTGCGTTAAACTATTTTCGCGACACACACGTGCCATACGCCGAAGATTCTAGGACATTTTTATATTACCAGCAGTTGAGTGCACTATGTATAAACGCATTTTCAATGATTTTTAATTATGTCTTAGAAATAAATTGAAAATATTTCACCAATTTTTAAGTTTCGAAACCAATAACCAATTCAAAGCCTTTGCTTTTAATTCTTTTAAATTCTTCTGAATTCTTTGCAATTTGTTTTACTTTTTTTCTTTGGCATGTTGATAGAACGTCAGTTTTGTAAGCTCTCCTGTAGCTTACTTATTAAAATAAAGAATTTCCGCAAGGACAAAAATATGCTACTCATTTTTTTTTGTATTTTTTCACAAACTATGTGTTATTTTCTGGTCGTAATTCATACTCTGGAATAAAAACAAACCTACATAATAGTATAGATAATAATTATTTTGTTAATATAGAGTAAATACATTATAGAATTAATAGTTTTGTTGAATAAAAGCAAAACTACATACCAGTATACAATAATTATTTTGTTAATATAGGATAAATACAACATTGAATGGACAATCCGGACATGATTATCTTGTAATGATCATGCAATTTAGGTTATGCAATTTGTTACTTATGATATCCATATAAGTCACAGGTGGTTAAAAGATTCGTCTATTTCGTCTCTATTCCATCATAGTATATTTAACTTCGTTTTCAGTAAGAAATTTTAGATGACATATCATAAACTTATATTAACATGATAATCTTGTCATAATCATGTAAGTGTAGCAACCATAGCCAGTGCCACGAACTTTTTATAACGTGAAGATTTATAATATCATTGCATGATTATTACGCAAAATTAAAAACGTGATTATTATATTACTGCATACTGATTAAGATGTCATAAATATGTAATTGAGGCGTTCTCTGCAAAAGCGACTCTGGTTCAAAAATGATGCAAAAAGTTAATGTTTGATGATTTAAATAACTTTTTATAAACAATTACTTAAAGTTGATTTTTAAGGGGATATTCTAATGTGAAAGGTAATTTTTTTAGTAATTTTTTCGTATTTTTTTCAAGAAAATAAAAAAGCAATATTATTTTCAAAACGTTTTCTCTATATTAGCATACATTTAAATTTAAAAAAATTTTTTTATAAGGATAAAGAAAATGGCGGTGCTACAGTTCGTTGAAGTTGAGGCCTCAAAAAAGGCAGTGAGCACGATATCTCAAAAACCAATTTAATCAATTGGGTCCTTGCTTTGCGCATATGTTTGAAAAATGTGTGCCTATCGCCCCTATTAGAATTGCGTTTAAATATTAATTTTTAAAAAAGTTGTGGCACATTAATCAAAGGAAGAAAATGAAAAAATTTGTATTTTCTTCAAATGTCCTCCGTTTTGAAAATTTTAAATATTTTTATTTAAATCTAGTACCTACGATAACTACAAACATATATTTCAAGAATCTTTTCGAATTTTAGCTTTTAGATTCTTTAGAGAGCCTGGACTATGCTCACCGTCAAGATACTTTTTTTTGAGGCCTCAACTTCAACGGACTGTAGCGCCGCCATTTTCTTTATTTTTATTTAAATAAATAGTTTTGTTAATTTAAGTGTATGCTAATATAGAGAAAAAGTTTTGATAATAATATTGCTTTTCTACTTTCTTAAAAAAAATCCTAAAAAATGTTACAAAAACGTACCTATCACACTAGAATACCCCCTTAAGTCGTTTTTTGCGGAGAACATCCCCTCATAGCAACGGATATTCCCAGGTTATTTTCTGGATATCCTGGAGGGCTATCATGTGAATATATACATGGGATATCCTGAATTTATTATGTGAAATATCCGTAGGATATCCTAGGTACATCATAGAGATATTTCCGTAGATATCTTAAATTTTTGAAGTCGGATATCCATAGAGTGTCCTAAGGATATCCAGGGATTTTTAGGATATCCTTAGGATATCCAGAGAATATCCCAATTGTTGCAACGCTTTACAAATATTAATTACTTCTAAAAATAATATTCACGAGGTTAATTTTGCGCATTTTATATTAAGATTTACAAATTTCAATTCTTTGTAAAAATAATGAAAAAAAATTAACCGCACTTATGGTTAGAAATGGGTGAAAGTTAACATAATCTCGAAAAATCATTCCCCTGAAATATTATTCGCTTATACATGAAGAAATAATTCTTCTAATCACAGGGTATTATTAAGCGTGTTTTTGTCTACAACATCTTATGTGCGAATAATTTTTACTTTATCATTTACCAAAATAAATTTGCTTAACTATAAGTAATTGTCATCTGGTCCCATGTCCCCTACTACATTTTTTCAGCTCATAGGGTTATATCTTTTTTTAGGGTTATATCTTTTTTCAGAAAACTCCAAATCTAAATAATAATCCACGTATACTTTCAGAGCTGATTGCAGAATTTGGAAATAGAGTTCATATTTTGTTCCTATTTATACTTGCCAAGTATTAATCACTTTTTAAATGTCCCCGAATTTTTATGTCATTCGGTCACAAAACAGTCTTTTATTAGTTTTATGATGCAATTTTTACCTCTGGATTTATGAACAATACATATCATTAGCTATTTCAAAATTCAATTACACATAAGTAGTCATAAAGTGTCGTTATTTGAGAAAAATAACAAATTTGAAATCTTTAAGAGCCATACATCAATTCGTTGTCATTGGGTCACACGGGTTTATGGTCAAATGAATCATATTTTGGACATGATTGTATAAAGGATATATTATTACATGCGTTTTCTCTCGAGGTCAAGTCACGATGCTGCCAAGTTGCTCTTGATATTTTTTCTCCCAGTAATTTGAGACGACTTTTGAAACTTGAAAAATTCCTTGTCAGTCTCGAGATGTGTTTAGACCATTTGAATTCTCCCACCAGTCGTCTGCTGTTATCTTGCTATTTTATCTTTTGTCGTACCTCAGGACCAGTGTTGCCAGAACGCGCAGGGGCCGAATTTGGGCAGTGCGGTTACTACAAGTGAGCATAGTAACATCAAAAAGAATTGGGCGGGTATTTAAAATGCCCAACTCCCACTGATGCTGCGATACTCACACGTAGTAATACGTACTGCGCAAACTCGGTCCTGCGCGTTCTGGCAGCACTGCTCATGATATACCTCTACTTCTGGATGCCACCACACGGAGAAAATCTAACCGTACTGTTTACGGTGGAAAAAAATTTTTAGAATCAGCTGACTCTTTACTGTCAATAACAGTAGTCACAACGGGGTCCACCGTACTCATTGCGTTGGATAACCGCAGTAAACCTGACAGCTGCTATTACTGTTGCTAACGGCAATGTTTACGCTGAGCCACCGTCGTGAGTCCGTTTTCGTTCACCGGACTGAGTGCGGTGAATAATCTGAATCTCTGCCCGGACTCTTCGCACTAGTTCTGCTAGTTTCCTGTAACAAGAGCTGTCATTAGCCGCAATTATAAAAGTTCTGAATTGTGATACAGAAATGTCAAAATTACGAAAATAAAGGTTTTTTGTCAACTATATTCGATATTTTTTAAATTAAATTTATCATAAATCCAATTAACGTGCAGCATATGAATATATTTAATGTTGGATGCGGAAGAAAACTTTTTAATATTATTATTACGCATGAATCGAACAATTTTGTCAAATTTCCTTTTTTTCTTTTAAGTGATTTTTATAATGTTGCTAATTTAAACTTTTATATCAATGATCAATTTCTATTCACTTGACGAAAGCAATTTGCATTTTTCCTGTAAAAAGATATTTATTTGTAGAAGTAATAAGCTTAACTGCAAACATTTCTATAAATATTTGCATTAAAATATGTATATATGTATAAATATTGTGCGCTGATGGTTTTCATATATAGTTTTCATTTTTAATAGTTATAACGCTCCTTATTTCATAACGACTTATAATAAATTATCTTATAGTAACACATCTTGATCTCGAATGATGTTTTGACAATTGAATTTACTCAACCTTACTTATTCCCGTAGCTACAAGTAATAAAAGAAGTTTTTATTCACTGGAATAATTTCAAAAGACACTTGACAATTACATGAAAAACAGTTTTTTAGTTGTGTAATTCAACATGCCATATTTGCAATTTTGGCGAGGTTACGTATACAAAGAATGGAGAAAAAACGTACCTTTTCAAAAACCCTATCACAAACCAACGTGCACCAACATCGATGATTAATCAAAAAGCTGGTAACAGCAAAAAACCGCACTCCGAAATACTAATTAAAATGAAATTAATGAAACATTAGAACCTTTGTTGTCACCAAAGCCGTGGGCAGAATGAGATATGTCGATAAGCTGTCATCGCCGCTTTGAACATTCTGACTGGCTGTATCTATGACGGCCAATCGCACGACTTGATACGGAGAGTCTCCGCAAAGATTCAGCCATTCCACCGTACTCAGTCCGGTGAAAGAAAACGGACTCACTACGGTGGCCCGACGTAAACATTGCTCACGGTAACAGTAATTTTTACTGTCAAACTGACTACGGTTATTCACCGTAGTAAGTGCGGTAGCAAACTTAATAATTACGGTGGACTTTATTGTGTTGACAGTACAGAAACCGCGCTTACCGTAAAAAACTTTTTCCCCATTAATCAGTACGGTTAAAGGCAGCAATCGTCGCGCTCACTATTTCTCAGTGCAGGATTCTGTGATTTAGATCATTGACTAGTCATGACCGGCGATACAAGAATTTCTCATTGTACACTTGTTCTTGATTCGTATCGAAATTGTCTCATCCTAAAAATGTAAGCGATTCCGAACAAGAACTGAGGAAATTTCGGTTTTGATAGTTTATAAAACTCTTTCAAAATAAGGATTACTCTGATTTAAAATTAGGATTTATAAATAATAATTTTGCATGTTTTGTTCCAAGAAGCCTTCGAGGTTAATGATTCAAAAACATGGGTACTTTCATTTTATACATAGATATGATTAACTTATACTTGGAAAATCTGGATAAAAATATGCTTTTTCAACAAATACTAAATATTATTCAATAACATGTAAAATACAACAAGCTCATCTAGACCTTTAAAAAATTAAAACATTTTTAAATATTACCTATTTTTATATTTAAATAAATTATTTTTAAATATTATTATTATTCTTTTTGTCTTTACTTTGACAGAACCATAAGGGACCTGGTCGTAGAATTTTGCATGCACCTACATCTGAATCAGTCATTGAAAATAGGTTACATTTTAAGACAGTGATGTCCAACTAAAGAGCAAAGAGCAGAAATCTGTTAACTCGTCAAACCTCACTTTTACCGCCTTAAATAGCACCATGCGGGCGGGAGAGGAGAAGTCTCCGAAAAGCACTAAGAAAAGAAAATAGCGAGTTAGCAGAAGTGCTCGGAACTAGCGGTTGGACATTACTGTTTTAAAATAACCAATAATGTTTCAATTTCCTTGAGATCTTAATGAATTTACTTTGTTTTATATTATTAATTAGTAACTATTTTAGTGTCCAAGAATTAAGGCAAATTAATAATGCTCCTCTGACTAAAAACTCTATTGTAGAACGTATAACATTTTTTCAGTTACATACCAACCCTAAAAAATAAATGAAACTTATGATAGTGACTGAAACTTAAAATATATGGAGGGTTTTCTACCGAAGCCAAGGAAAGAAACTATTATTTGCATTCAAGATTAGTTTAAAATATAGGATATTTCAAAGCTGAATGTAGAGTATAAAATTAAGGCAAATAACAGTGCACGATCTTAGCACCGCGCCCTAAACGCACTATCACAAAGCATATCGCCTTTTCTTTGCTAAAAGTTTCAACTTCTGAAAAAGTTTCACAATTTATCAAGTACCTACAAACAATGAAAGCAAACTATAAAAACAAATATCTCGTAGGATCTTTTACATTTATAATTTAACATAATTCTTAATCCTTAGTACGGTGAAGTTAGTTGTGAAGTATAAAACTCAATCAAATAAAGATAAACAATAAAATTTATTTTCTTTCTGTCGCTGGCTCAACGTGTTTGGATATTTATCTAAGCTTATTTCTGAACATAAGTCTTCGCTGGCAAAACTTTTTTTTGGAATAATTATCTAAGCTATCATAATAAATATCTAATTATCTTATTAACACGAGTATTTTTAAATATAAAACCAGAAAAAATAATAAACGTAAAAATTGGGTACTTTCTCGAATAAAGTTAGTTAAACAAAGTCGACAAAGAGGAAGTCTGAAACTTATAATTACTGAGAAACTAGTGTTTCTTTTACGTCGACTTTCTGAAGTATTCTGTGCAATGTGAAAGCCTAATCGAGGAAAGACTGTCGTCTGCTTCTGTTCCCTACTGTAGGGATCACATTGCACAGGTAGACTTGAATAAATTCCAATGTGCTGTCATGTGTTGCTGCATTTGCACATCTATGGCGAAGTTGTATCAACTTTCCACTTAGCAACCATCCATTGCCAGGAAGTATTTCGTCCGAACTGCCTCCTTTTAATGAATAGAGCCGTGAGATCTCACAGAATCATTGACGTTTCAACCGTGCGTCGACGGTTATCATCAGAATTGTACATATATGGGATGGTAAAAGCCTGCACGACAGAGGTAAGAATTTTACTTCCTACCACTATCTTCAACTTATATTACCCTAGTCAACACCTGAACATATTCTCGAATTCGTTTCTCTTTCTCTTTGATATCGGAAGTGACCCTATAATATCGGCAGCCACGACCGTCCATGGTTCCTCTATTATTCTTTTTACTATAAAACCTGCTTTTTTCTGATTATTAGCTTTGAGGCTTTGACAAGTATCGCATTTTTTCACGTACCTAATAACATCAGAGTACATTCCTTGCCAGAAATAGTGCTGATTTAACCTAGCATAGGTTTTTTCAGCACCTAAATGTCCTGCTTGTATCTTGTCATGATTTTCGCGTAAAACTTGAGTCCTAAGGTTGTTTACAATTGTAAGTTTCCAAGGATTGTCATCGAGAAGTAGATTTTAACGGGTCGGGTCTATAAAAATAGAGTTGTTTATCCTTATCACGCCATTTATAGTTGTCTACGGGTTTATCCATAAATTGTTTCATTTTGACTTTATATTAATCATCCAAATCATCTTTTAAATTCTGATTGGGTTTTTCTACCATGCTTGTTAAAATTGAAGATATTTTTTCCTTTGATTCTATCGTTCTGGACAGGATATCTGGTGCGAAATTAATGATACCTTTACTATAAATAACTTCGTAATCAGATTCCAATAATTCCAATGTCCACCTTGCTAATCTCCCTGATGTGTTTTTCAGATTGTGCAGCCATTTCAGAGCTATGTGATCTGTAATGATTTTGAAACTATAACCTTCTAGATACGTCCAAAATTTTCTAATTTTCCATATGACTGCTAAACATGCTTTTTCTGAGCTTGAATACCTAGTTTCAGCACTGTTCAAACCTCTACTTGCATAAGAAGCAACATGATTTCCCCCCTTAATGTTTTGGGTTAAAGCTGCACCTAAATCTGTGTTACTTGCATCTGTTTCTAACGGAAAAGGTTGCGTGAAATCTGCGCAAGATGAAATTGGTACAGTTTTTAAAACCTCTTTGATGGCGTTAAATGCTTTTTCTTGTTAAGAAATCCACTCCCAATCTCTACATTGTTTAAGAAGTCTGTTAAGTAGTTTAACTGGCTCTGCAAAGTGTGGCATAACTACCAAGGTAGTTCACTTCTGAACATCCAAACTCACACTTATCTGGTCTCAAAGTCAAACCAGCCTCATTGATTCTTTCTTTAAGTCTGGCGTAATTATTTTGTCCATCAGTCTCTGGAAAGTGGCTGGAAAATTACACAAACCAAAAGGCATTCTCCTGAATTGAAACATGCCCTTTCCAGGAGCTATGGGCGCTGTAATTGGCCTAGAGCCTACTTCTAATGGGATCTGATTACATGCAGAGTGCAAATCAATTTTTGAGATGTACTTAGCCGATCTAAGAGTACCAAAAATTTCGCTCATCAGCGAAATTGGATATAAATCTTTTTTGGTGACATTATTGACCTTACGAAAATCTAAGCAGAATCTATATTTCCCGTTTAGTTTTTTGATCATAACTATCGGGTTGACCAATCCGAATGGAAGGTTCTATTATTCCCACCTCTAGCATCATATCTACTTCTTTACAAATAATTTCTTTTATTTGCGGGTTCACATAATAATATCGCCGTTTAATCGGTTCTTAACTCTAAACATCTATTTTATATTCTATTAAATTAGTTGCTTTAAGTTCTTTAGGATACTCCGGTGTTTTATTTCTTAATAATTGGCCTAATTTTTCCTGTTCCGATTCATCTAACTCCGCAGCACCATCACAAACTTCTGATGCAAAAAGATTTGGTGCGACTGGTTTGGGAGGCTTCAATAACAAATTGTTTAACATAATCGCGTTATTCTTAAACTTATACCAGTTTTTCTTATTCTGGTATTCCTTTATTTCATCTAAATTCTGATTTTCCTGACTAATATTTTTTTTCCTGCTCTAAATATTAGAATCAAAAACTTTAAATAAATCCCTATCTTTGAATTTGCTATTGTAATAAGCTTTCTTGGAACTGAACATACTGTTATTCTGAATTCGTGATTTCCTCGATGGAATCATAATCTGACTCTTGGGTTTGGAAATTCTCTAAAACTTGGAATCTATTTGGAGTTTGAATATCCAATGACCTTGGAATATTCCTACTAGGGTTTTGACTTCACTCGTTAGGTTTACTTTGGGATGTTGTGAAATCAGCATTTCACAGGACCTAACTTCCGACTTTAAATTTCCAAATTTATTAGTCGACAAATTGACTTTTCCTCCAAATTTGGGTTTATTTTCTAACTTCGTATTCCTTTTAAAAATTGTATTCCCTTCTAATTCTTTCTTCTGAACTGAGGGTTCTACTTTCCTACCATTTTCTAGTAATGTGGGTTCAGCTAATTTTTCATGTTCTATTTTCTTTTTATTATTCTGCTTAACTATCCCACTATGTACATTGTTTATTGATTCGGGTAAAGCTTTGGGTTTAGCTTCCATCCGATAACAAATATGTTACTTTTATGGTAACCACCATATATGTTCTTCGAAATTTTGTTTCATTCCTATATCTTTTAACATATCAAATCCTATAATACCTTCAGATCTTAAATTTAGTACCAATCTGAAGAGTATTTTCTTTGATTCGTGTCCAATTTTAATAGGAATAAATGACGTGTCCAATTATCTCTAACGTTTCTCTGTTTGCTCTATTAAGCCTTTACCTAAGCAGCAGGCTGGGGCGAAAAACCAACATTGTGGTCCAGGAAACGCCTGGGTGCGGAAAAGTGGCCCAGTCCAATCCGAAACTCAGCGCACTTTGAAATTTTGATATCGGATAATATCTTCAGTCTGTTCTTTGAGGGTGAAATCTCGAAATTTCACTAAAAAACACTAAAATTTAAGGTTT
>JBAGKK010216835.1:0-22003 GCA_037177015.1 Euceroptres primus | reverse complement strand
TATATTGATTATATATATATTGATTATATATTATTGTTCTCAAAAACTATTTCCTCCTAAAATTTAAAATCATAATCTCATATTGTTTTGTACGGAAAGAAAAAGAAACACGAAATTTAAAAATGAGCTGAAATTAATTTTATTCCACAATTGATTATTATGGAAGTCATGATCCTACACTGATCCTACACAAAATAATCATATAAAAATATAACTTACACAATTATTTAAAATACTGAAGGTTTTATTTTGCGTTAGAAAATTAACAGGATGGCGATTCAAAGTTCAATTTCAAACTGCAGATCATTTCCCGAATTTCCAAGTCAAGTCAAAATAATTTATTAATGGATAATGGATAAAATTGATAAAATGGACAAAATCATTTATTTCCGGTTCATATACTTTTTTCGTTACTAAAATAGTTTTAGAAACTCATAAAAATAAAATAAGGATTTCCTAAATACTTATCTCGTTAAAACTCATGCAATAAATAATCGGTTTAATTGTTTTATAATTTCTTAACTATTTTTGGTCAAATAACCTAATATATTTAAGAAATTACAAAAAGAAACAGAAAGCAACATTATTTATAAAATTGTATAGATATAAATAATTTTAAAAAATGTTGTCAACTCATACAACATTATTTATTTCTATATTTTATATTGGCTTTAAATAACAGTTTTCTTTGAATTAAATTATTAATATATATATTAATGTGTCCTTGAATTTTAAATCACAACTCATCTTATTACGGACTTTGAAAGAACCTTTGAACTTATGAAAACTAATACAAATATTTTTAATAAAATCATTTAAAAAATTTAATTCACACTTTTCTAATGTTTTATAAATTATCGACAGAGATTCATCAAGGTATGTGTCACATATTATTATTATACTGAATTCTTAAAAATGTTTTTTTTTTTTAAAATCACGGTTTCGAAATTAAATTCCAGGTCATTTCCCGGTTTCCAGGGCAAATCCGCCACCTCATGATAATTGAATTATATTGTGTTAATTATTATGCTTATCATTATTATTGTGTTTATTATTCTATATTGTGTAGGTTATATTTTGCGCACGTGATGAATAATTCAGTCAAATAATGACTAAAAAAGGCCTGAAACGCAGCTAAATCCAGCCAACTTGCTACATAGCTCAAAAAAACGGGGTTGAAAAATGCTATCGAATGAAACTTATGCGCCTCAAAAATTTTGTTCAATTCATTGAAAAAAAATTGAAAACTACAAAAGAAAAAAGATTTTTCGATTTGATCGTCTAAAGTTTTTGTTATCATTAAAATTAGCAATAAAAAATTACAAATTGTTGATAAATAATGGAGGAAAAAATTTAAAACAAATATCATTATACAATATTGCCTTTCTTTCCGAGGTATGAAAAAAATATATTTGTTTAAAACAATATTCATGCTTCTTTAGATTTTTAATGGGTTTTCCATTTGTTTATTAGCGTTCTACGGGCGAACGGGTGCACTAACGACAGAATATCAAAGGATCGAAATGAAAGAGAATTTTATGGACCATCCAGCAATTAAATAATCAAAATATTATCAGAGGCTCTATAATATTCTGGAATAATAATTTTAACAATACGTTACACTAAACGGAAGAGAGAAATTTCGATAGTAAATATTTACAAACAAAAAATATTCCAATTCTAAAAATTAACTACATATAAAAGTTTTCGACTGCTAAAATAACGAACAAGAATTTAGATTTCTATAATTTTTGAATTGTGAAATTGACGAATTTTTAAATTTTCAACAAATCAAATTCTCGAAATGAGTTTATTGTGGTTCTCCAGAATCTTAAAAAATCATCAAAAAATCATAGATTCCTGTCTAGAATCTTATAAAATACTGCAAAAACTTAAAAGGAATTTGTTTCATAAATGCGAGTTTGCGTTTTCATTAATTATTTCAAAGGTGATACATGAAAATTCAAAGATCGACGGTACAATTCGGCAGGTTCAGCAAGTTATGCTATGTGCTAATTTTTCAGTCTTGTGCAGTCAGGTACTTGTTTCTTTTTTAATTAATTATTTTTTAAAAAGCTAAATTGAAACAATATTTGACATTAATTGATAATTTTCGAAATATAACTCTATAAAATGTGAGGATACTTGTCAGAAACCTAATTTCACTTTTCAGTTTCTATTATTTTCGATTTTGCAGCTCAATTTATTCATTTGAAACATAAAAAACAATAGTTCTACCTATTTAGAAAATCGGCGATACAAAAAGGAACAACTTTTCAACAATGATAATTAGTAAGTAGAAAATGATTTAAAAATCTAGAAATGATTGATTGCTTTTCAGAATTCAGTACTCTGTCTGTAAAAATGGAAAAGGTGAAAAAAATTTCCTTGTGCTCAAAACAGTTAAGTAATAAATTCATTAACTTTTTAAAATTTAAATTGCAATATTTATATGCTTTAGAAATTTACACTAACTACTGTAGTGTAGTAAATCCTCTCATTCATTCAAAGAGACCTTATTCTACGCAAAAAATAATTCTTTTGCCAATTTTGACAAATAAAGGCATGGACTGTGAGATGATAGGAATAATTGAATTAACTAAATAGAAATGGTTATGAAAGATCCTTGGGTGCTGGAATTCGAACACTCGACAGTAGTCTTTTCGAATGAATTTCTAAGGCCGTGCTTTACTTCGCACGACCATCCTGTCGCCCAATGAAATAAATTATTTTAATCCTCTTATTCATTCAATATGACCTTATTCTATGTAAAAATTGGGAAAGTCAATTTTCACATAAAACCAATACCTTCTCACATCATAATGAGAATATAAAAAAATAATTCTTTTGCTCATTCTCATCATATGGGTCACTCTTAAATAAAATTAAATTTTTACTTAAATTAATTTAAAATGCTTTTCAAAGTTCTGAGATTTTAAAATAAACCTTTAAACTGAAAATGAACAAACTAGAAGAACGCTAAACAGGATATATAATCTAAAACACGATTTTCAGGAGAAAAGTCCTGAAAATCGATATAATTTTTAGGAGTAAAGTCCTGAAAATCGATAAAATTTTTAGAAGTAAAATGACAAAGGCAAACTGAAAGACTCACTCTATCACTGTAAAGAAGTTAAGAACTTCAGAGTCGCTGCATTGCTGCCACCAGGCAATAATCTGATGATCTCCAAGGTACTTTATAATAAATAAAAAGCAAAGCAGTACGTCTTTCACTTCTGGAGGTTGCAATTTGTCGCATCTAGTTGAAGCCTGAGTAACACTCAAAGACCTGGAATGACCCTTGTGCTCTCTAGTCCCATTTTCCAAGGGCTCTCGAATTATTGTCGTTTCTTGTGAAATATTTGATTGCGAGGCACCGGACATTGTCGAGACATCGGATTCTATACTGGTACAAGAATATCCGTTTACTAAAGTTTGGCCAGCAATCGCAGCGAAGTAAGTCGAATCTCTCAAGTGCATGGAGGCTCTGATCGGAGATTGCGAATCCAAATGCATAGTCAGTCTGCAAAATAATCAATATAAGTTAATCAGTGATTAATCCACGTTAATTCCTCATGACTAATGAAAATGATTTATTATTTATTTAAATTTTAAAGTACCTGTGGATAGATTTTGGAGTGCTGGAAGCAGTCACATTGTTTGCTTCTTTACTTGTCGAGAAAGAATTGTTTGTAGAGATTCTATTTGAATTTTGCTTCACGTCTGCTTTTTCCTCATTACTGTATTCCAGCCGGTGTAGATTTTCCAAAACGATCCCTAACCACGGTATGTACAGTGAAGCAATTCTACTTAACTGCCCCTAAAAATTTAACATTTAACCAATTAAATTTAACAAATAACAAATATAAATTTAACAAATAAAAAATATCAATTTAACAAATAAAAAAAATCAATTATCAAATTAAAAATATTTAAGAAATAATAAAATCAAAAGTAATAAATTTAAGGAATTATTAATAAAATTAAAAGAGCTTCAATTGCAAATAGATCCTTCATCGAACCTTATTTTGATAGCGATCGTCCAATTCATGTTTTGCCATCAAGTCTCTCAAAGTAGCGATAGCATTTTTTCGAACTTGAACGACTTCACAGAGAGAGGTTTTCACTTCCTGAAGCAGAAGCCCAACTAAGAAGTGGTGCTTGCAGAAATCTTCCGTCAGGCAATACTCGTTAAGAAGATCTGAAAAATATAGAGAACTTTCTTATTAAATCAATTAACTTATTACCGGAGAAATATCTGTTGTAAGTGCTAATGTAACAAGAATATCCAAAAAAGTTTATAATGGTGCTAATGTAACAAACATTTAAATCTGTGTGAAGAATAGCAACAAGCACAGTATGATTTAAATAAATAAGATGCGACGAATATAATATAATATAATAACTTAATTAATATAATTTAATCAAAATTATCATTAAGTGCTTTATAATTTTTAAAGTCTATTTGCAGTGTTTCCATTTAATGCCTTTCGCTTTATAATATAAGTTGACAGCGTCCAAATCTAAAAGCGCTCAAAATTTGAAGCTTTCAAAGTTTAAATTTTAAATCAAAATTTGAAGAATCAAAGTTTAATAATCTTGAAATTTAAAAGCGAACCAAGAGAAAATCACAAAATTTTGAAAGGGATCAAACTTTAAAGTATTTTAAATATAATATAATATAATAAATTAGTTAATATAATGTAATGAAAATTATCATTAAGTGCTTTATAATTTTTAAAGTCTATTTGCAGTGTTTCCATTTAATGCCTTTCGCTTTATAATATAAGTTGACAGCGTCCAAATCTAAAAGCGCTCAAAATTCGAAGCTTTCAAAGTTTAAATTTTAAATCAAAATTCGAAGAATCAAAGTTTAATAATATTGAAATTTAAAAGGGAACCAAGAGAAAATCACAAAATTTTGAAAGCGATCAAACTTTTAAGCATTTTAAAAATATTTAAAAAACAATTCGTGTGGAAGTAACTTTTTCAAAAGCTAATATGGATGACTGTTTAAAAAAAAAATATTGTCTGTGATTTGTAATTTGCAAAAACAGATGTGAGCTAAGAACTATTTTTCTTTTGTGTAGACAGTTGTTTGCATTGATTCCTTCTCAGAATTTTAGATACTGAATATTAATTCTTTCCAAGATCGATCACAGAAAAGGAAACAAAAAATATTACAAAACACAATGATCTAAGAAAGAATCAATGCATTGAAAACACTAATGGATTACATTCCACTTGGACTTTCCAGGCAGGAATCTGAGGATCACAGTGATGTGAAATAAAAAAATGTGCACAACTCCCACTCACTATGGCTACAATAAAAAACCACAATAAAGACGGGAGTGTATGAACTTAATATCACATACCATCGCAATCAGGTTCTGTCTCTGTCTCTTCGGAGCCAGGCATAAAATCATTACGTTACAAGATTGCATCAGCGAAAAAAATCCTAATTTGTGAAAACTTACCTCTAGATGTGATTCTAGACTGCATCATTGGCAGATTAAAGGAAACGAAGTGTTCGTGGGAGCAAACGACTTGTAGAAATGCAAATTTAAAATCGTGCAGGGTTCGTGGATCTCCGGGAGAAAAGTTATCCATGTAGGAATTTATCAGTCGAAATACGAAGCCTCTGTCCATAAAAGTAAGGCATCTCTGCGAGAAGGAAATCGTGCAATTAAGAGACAATTTTCTTAAGTTATTTGTTAAAATACTGGTTAAATATCAAATTCATTTGTTATTAAAGTAGTGAAAAATACCTTCAGAAAATTTGCAAGACTCTTGTTCAGTTCGTGAGTCTCGATAGGCATTTCTTTGTATTTGTTCATCAAATAGGGCATGACGACCTCCAGAAGAGTCTTGATCTTCTCGTGATATTCCTTAGAGAATCTTTCATTCCTGTGCATCTGAAAGCAGAAAAAATATTGAACTTATTAAAACTTAATTATCATTAAATTGTGTTACTTAAATTCAGGATTTACACACTTATTTTTGTTATAAACTAAACAATTCCCTAAATAATGAAATTTACTAAAATCCTGCCAAATAGAAGTGTAAAGAATCTTTTAAGGAAGAAAATGAGCTACTGATAATTAAAATTACATACAATAATAATACAATAATAATAAATTTAATTTAAATACAAATTACAACTTATCTTTAAAAGTTTTAAAACAAGATATATTACAAAAATCTAAAGAACCATTTCTAGATAAACAATGATAATTCAGACCAAATTTTTTTGAAATATACTTCGATTTCTCTTCTGAAATATATGGCAATTGTCAATGAACATTTTTTCGTCAATTTCATAAAATAAGATTACGAATACTCACTTTTATTCTCTCGGTTGTGAGTAAATGCTGAGCCATACTCTTCACCATGATTTCAAAGAAGAAACCAGAATGATGCATGAATTTATTCACGATCAGAAAATCCGTATTGCTCGGTTGTAATAAAGTCGGAAGATGCCTTCCCAACTGTTCGTGAACTGTCGTGCTACCGTTTCCTTTCGAGGGAGAGACGAAAACGAACTGCAAATTAAGAAAACAAAAATTATTTCAAAATCAAATTGAAGAAATAA
Organism: Euceroptres primus; assembly: GCA_037177015.1. Classification (NCBI taxonomy): domain Eukaryota; kingdom Metazoa; phylum Arthropoda; class Insecta; order Hymenoptera; family Figitidae; genus Euceroptres; species Euceroptres primus. Next base: position 15,411 of record JBAGKK010216835.1, on the reverse strand, counting down.
TTACAGGGATCACAGCAAAATTATAAACATAATTCTTTTGCTAATTTTCACCATATGAATCACTTTTTATGAAAACTGATTTAAATTAAATTAAATTCATTAAATTAAATTCATCGTTTCTCAAAGCTCTAAGCTCTGTTTCAAAATAAAACTTTAAACTGAAAATGAATAAATAAATTAGAAAAACTATAAACAGGATATATAATTTTAAAAAACAATAAAACAAATTAAATTATATTCCACCCTTTTCCCAATTCGATTTGCGATCCGCGTTATTTCAGATTGATTTAATTTCAAAACTAACTGAATAATTTCGGTTTTGAGAAATCCTACATTCGAAATGATTGAAGTTGCTTAGATTTCTTCTTAAATTAAACTCAATTTCAAAAAATTCCATGTTGCAAACGTGGCCAGAAAGGTAACAATTTGCATTGAAAATTCTTTCTGACGACTTTACACCTCTAATATTAAACTTCATTGTCGGTTTTAACAAAAAGAAAAAAAATATCCCAGTTAATCTTTTGATTACTATAATTAAATCATAAAAATATGATTAGAGGCTCGGTAGTTTATAATATCCTCGAAAAATAATTTTAACGATATGCTGAAGTTAATGAAAGAGAGAAATCCCAACAGCAAATATTTTTGAACATAAAATTTGCCGACTAGATAAATTAACGACAAAAAAAATTTTTGGCTACTAAAATTGCGGACAAGAATGTAGATTTCTCAATTATGAAATTGCGGAATTTTGAAATTGTCAAAAAGTCAAGACCTAGTAAAATAGGTACTCCACAAATTTCTAGACTTTCAAAATCTTTGTAACTTTCTAGAATTATCTAAAATCTTTCATAAAATCATCTAGACTATTTGACAAACTTTTCGAAAATCTTGTAGAATATTTTAAACTTTCCATTTACTTGAAGATTCTTTATATCTTCTATATTACCTCAATATTCTCTACAATCTAGATTTTTTAGAACGTTTTAGAATTTTCCAGAGACTTCCTGATTCTTTCAAAACTCTTCTAAAATACTCCAGCATTTTCAAGTACCTTCTAAAATTTTCCAGTATCTTTTAGAATTTTTAAGAGGTATCCAGACTTTCTCAGAGTCTCTAAAACCTTCCTGAACCTTTTACAATCTTCAATCTATTATAATTGTCAAAGTATTCTACACTATTTCAGAATATTGTAGAATATTAAAGAATTTTGGGATACTCTTTAAGATTTCATAAGATTATTATAGGAGAACCCAGAAGATTCTAAAACAGCCTCGAATATTTTGGATAATTCTTAAAGGTTTTAGATAACTTTTGAAAACTCAAAAGGATGTGAGTAAATTTCGGGAATCTTTTGCTGATTTTGAAGGATTCTAAAAGATTCTCGAGAATGCTGGAAACATCTAGCAGATTTTAGGAGGTTGTGAAAAAATTCAGATGTTTTGAGGATTTTAGAAAATTCTGGAACAGTCTAAAATGTTTTGAAAAATTTAAATAGATTCATTTTTGAAAATTAAGAAGATTCGGAAAAAGTCTCGAAGAGATTATGAATTTTTGTCTTGAATTCTAGAGAATTCTAACAGATTTGGAAAAAGTTTTATTATTTCTCACAATTTGTGTAACATTAATAGGAACTTTGATTAAAAAAGGAAGAAGAAAGAAATAAAATTCTCAAATAAAGGGATTTTGAGAATAATAGAAAATAGGGAAAAAGTGAAATAGAGGACAGACTATGATCCCTAGATTAATAATTAATTCTTTGTAGGTATAAAATTTTACCTTCACATAAGCTTGTAAAATTTCCTTGCGACCAGCCTCGTGCACCATATTTATAATATGAACCAGAAGTCTAATTATACAGAGACCAATTTCGTCGCTCACGTTGCAAGTCAACAAAGCAAAGAGCTGATTTAAAATCGTAGGTAAAAACGTGATGACGGTCACCAACTGCATTGCGTGAGCCGCTTTTAGAATTTTGCACGCTTCGGAATCCGACGGCATGGCAGATGGTTTCGTCTCTAAAATTCTTTCCGCGTGAGCGAAAAGATTGTGCAAATGGGGATCTCGTGTGAACACTGTAGAGTTTAGTTGAAAGGCCACTGTGAAGATTGGTCGCTGAGAATCGATCCACGTAATTTCTGGTCCAGCGTTCTAAGAAAGGAAGCGCATTATTGCTATTAAACAATTTATTGCTCAGGGTAAAATTTAATTTACAGCGTTGCAATCAGCATAAAAAGATTTTATAATACAAGATAATTATTTTTTATCGTACCAATAATTTAAGACATGCGATATATTAATATTATACACCAAATAAATGGATAAAATTTTTGTTCGTTAGTAAAAACCTGTGCATGCTGTAGTTTGTGGAAATCAAAATGTACCACAAAAAAAATTAGTAAATTTTTCACCACTTTTTACGAACAAAACATAAAACATGAAGCGATGTTAATTAATCATTATGAGAAATAATTAACTCACACGTGGGGTGATTAAATTAGTAGAAAAACCACAAGTCTCCGAGCCTAATTTTCTAATATTAAAAATTGCGTTCAAGTTTTATTTAGATTTTTAGAAAAATTCTGAATTAATTCTATAGCCAATCAAAAACTGAAAATCCTTTTTATAATAATTTGATATTCTGGAAGGAGAGAAGTATAAGTAGGCTCGTGGAGAATATAAAGTGGTAAGTCCCAAACTAAAGTAGAACCTTGAAACACAAAGGTTATTAGTACGAGAAAGAATAATCAGATCTTACTCTTACCCCTTTTCCAAGGCCAAGGGGTTGAATTGAAAGATATCCAGTCGGTAAATGTGTTGCTACAGGCAGTAGTTGAACGCCGGCCTCGGAATCAACATTCAATCTATAAGGAAAAAATTAAGAGATGAAGAATATAATTTTTCAAATAAAAAACAAAAAAACCTACATCTCTCGTATTTTATGCAACTGACCTTCCTTTATGCAGTAAAGGTAACCAAGAATATCCAACGCAGTTCTCAACTCCGTTTTCCTTTTTCTTATTCATATCGCAGCTGATGTGGTAAAACGAAAAGAGAAGATGATGTTTCGTGTGAAGTTTCGTAGGCAATCTAATTTTTATTTCCTCGTACCAGGAAGGCACGGCACTATGGTGCAAAACTGCACACGATGCTCGCAAACACAAAAGAGGTTCGTCTGGTCGCCCATAAATGCACTAAAAAATAAATATTTATTAGTAAAGAATTTACAAAATATTTGTTAATTTTTATTAAACTTTTTTTGGGATACTGTAAAAGTTTGCATTAACATGGAAAAATATTTAATAATTTGCGAACCCGTAAAGGCTCGGCATTTTCGTTATCGTCTTCTCGTAATTCAACGATGCAAGCAATATTCCTCGCTCTCGTGAAAATCTTCTGCGAGTCGAAAGAAAGGCTCTGGGGATAAACGTAAAAATGATTGATGAACGTGGTATAAGGATGGATTTCTTTTTCAGAAGAGCTTTCGAACTCTGCGATCTCCAAAGTGGGTTCTGAAGCTGGAGGCAGTGGAAAAGGCTTCAACATTGCCAAAGAAGTAGTTAAACTGTCTGCAAATAAAAATACCGAATTACTAAACTTTCAACAAAGGCAATTTAAAATTAAATTTTAAAATAAAATGCTTACTTTCAGGAATGTCCGTTAGAGCTTCGATTTTGATTTTCAACCATCCAGGTATAACTGTCAATTTGTTTAGTTTCTCAGGTCTGAAAAAAAAGATAATTTATCATTTCAAAATTAAATAAATTTTAAGTTTTTCTTTACTCACTTTCTATATTCTGAAAGCAATTTCAGCAACTCATCGTCTTTGATTTTATTCCCCTCTTGTCTGTAAATTGCTGGAAAATCTGACGAAGTATCTAACTCGTTACTGTACAGCCTAAATAAAGGTCGAGCGGACCAGGCGAATGGCATTTTGTAATTACCCAACCTGTAAAAGATGCAAAACAACTTATATTTGACCATGAAATTTTAAATTTTCAAGATGACAGAATTAAAAATTTTTAATGAGTTTTGCGACAAATTTCAGAGTGCAAATATAAAATATTTGATGTTATTAACAAACTTTTTCAATTTTCCATCACTTTTCTGCCAATTAAATTTAAATTCTCCTCAAATTAAAAAAGGAACCTGCACCAAATGTACAGAAACTGTGTTTCGGCCAAAGTGACTAGGGCTATGATATTTTTTAGCTCAAGTGATGCTGATCAAAAATGCTAATACCAAAAATTAATTTCAAGGACAGTTGTTCGTCTGGCAAAGCTTGAAAATCACCTTTTAAGCGCTTTTCTAGGTAAAGGAGTGATTTTCAAGCTCTGCTAAACGAAAGACTGTACATAAAATCAACTTTTGGTATTAGAATTTTCTGATCAGCATCACAAAAATATCATAGCCTAAGTAAATTTTGCTGAAACCCAATTCCTATACATTTAGTGCAGAATCCAATTTGTTGTTCGATTTGCAAAATTAAAATAATCCAAATCCTCCAAGGGTTCTTAGTTTCAAGTAACAAAAACGTAAAAAAAGGAAACGGGCAAATTTTTAATTATTGAGAAAGCCCTGATTTTATTTCATTGGCCACTTTTTCAAAAAAGGAGAAATTTGGCATTCTTGCAATCGTTGTTGCTTTTTTTAGGTTTACTGGTATTTTTAATTGATCCTGCTGACCGGCAAACGTTTTTTTGTAACAAGCAGACTGAGCAAACACTCCCCACAAAGAAAAGGGAAAATTTTTAATTATTAAAACAGCCCTGATTTTATTTCATTGGCCACTTTTTCGAAAAAGTGAAAATTTGGAATGTTTGCAATCGTTGTTGCTTTTTTACAGGTTTACGGATATTTTTAATTGATCCTGCTGACCGGTAAACGTTTTTTTGTCATATGCATTAGTCATATCATAATGTCAATGAAAATTTTTATGTACTTTTTAAACGATCTGTCTTTTCATTAAAACTTACAAAACTAAAAGCATCTATTAAAAAAACTTTACCTTTGGCAGCAAGCTTTGACTTGTTTGTGCACTTTTAGACCAAGACGTGGGTCTTTAGTAGCACGCAAATATGGCTCTGAAGTTTGATAAATGCTTCCTTGTAGAATCTTATCAATCCTCACAACAAGGAATATATCCGGATGAGGATTACTTATACTAAAAATTGCCTGTTTCGCAAATCTGATCCAATCAGACGGAATGCTTGTCAAATCATCAGGCAGCTGAATATTCTTTGAATCCTCGGTCATCACACTGGCTGGACTAAGTTCCTTCACCAAATCGCGAACGATTTCATGATTGTTCTCAAAATGGAAATTCTCAGTAAGCTTTCTACCATTTCTAGCATCGAATAAGCACAGCGTTGTGTAATAAGGTTCCACCTGACAAAGAGACGCATTCTCATCAATCTGAGCTTGCAGTCGAAATTTCAGGCTTTCACACTTAACAAAAATTCTTTGGCCGAATTGTTCTTTGTAGGGATCGACATTAGTCTCGTAAGTGTTGTTTATCGTGGATTTTGCTTGAGTTATGTGAGGATATAAGCTCAGGATTCGTTTTCTATTTTCTCGTCTAGCCAATGCTATACTCGTGTCAGTTTCTCGAGCGTATTTTATTAATTGAGGATTCATGCTCTGCTCGAGACCTTTTAAAGTTCCATAAACCTGCATCGGTTGTGGAGAAGGTGGCGGAGTATTGCAGGTTCTTTCCAGCGAGGCAGCTCGCTTCTCTTCTTGCTGTTTGTAGTGCTGTAGAACAGAAACCAATTTGGAAATCCAGTCTTGTAATTCAGTTTCGCTGTCGGCAGCAAGAGTGTAAGATTTATGATCGGCACTCATTCTAAGTTCAAAGCAATATCTGCCTCGCTTTGGGTTTCTAACGACCTCGGAACAAAAGTCCATTACGATCGATATCTTAGCTTCGCCCTTTTTTTCATCTTTGAACATCTCGAGGATGTAAGTACCATCAACCTCCTGTCTCAAGTGACAGAACCGGCGCTTGAAAGACTTTGATCCAATATGCGCAAACATCCGATCACTGCTCCCGATTTCTGGACCCTTCATGAGGTAGCCTTGTTTTGCTAAACCATCATTTTTGGTAATTACCTGAAAAAAAGATGATTGTAATCTTACAGGAGAGGCACAATATCCTTATACAATTCAAACTTCAAAGTGCAAAATGTTCAAAAAAGGAGTAATAGGGTGATTTTCCACAAAAATAGGGGAATAAATGATACAATATACCTTTACGTTTCCGCATTGGACAAAAAGAAACAAACCCCTTTTCATCAGAAATGTTACATTAAAGTTTATTCAGCTTTACCTTAAACGTTTAATTTAATCCACAAATTTTATAAAAATTATGTTTGGAAAATCATTCATTTTTTCAAATGTCTCAAATATTAATAGCATAAATACTTTATTTAAGTAAGTTAATTTGTACCCAGTTATTATGTAATACGAAAACGACCAGGAATTTTTTGAGACCAGGAAAACCCGAAGATGACAATGAATCTTTTAAATTTTTAGTGCAGAAACATCAAATTAAATTATTATACGATTTTGAAGGAGTTCGATTTGAAGCTTTAAATTTTAAGCACTTTTTTTATTTAAGCTTTTTTCCACTTTTCAATTTTGAAAGCTTTGATACTGAAGTATTCAACTTGGAACATTTTCAAATTGTTAATTATTCAGTTTTGAAAGTCTAATTCATAAAACGTTTAATTTTTAAGACTAAATTTAAAACTGCTAGAGTTCTAATGTTTAAACTTCTAAACTGTATTTAAGTCTCTAATTTTTAATTATTCAATGACAAATTTAAAAATATAGTTTCCAATATTTATTTCAAGCCTGCGACAGCGAATCCCTTTCTCTATTTTTGGTTACTTTTTCCATATTGATCTGCGTTTATTTGTGATCTTTTCATATTTATTATTGCAAGTACAAATATTGTAACTTTTTTATATTGATTAAAAAAAAATTGATATTAAAATTGATTTTAAAATTGATATTTTTGAAACTGATCAATCAAAAATTAAAAAGTTCACAATTATACAATTTCCAATTGAAGACAACCACAAATATTAAATCAAGAATCATTTAAAAATTTGAGAATTCAAATTTAAAGAATTTGAAATTAAAAAATGTTTAACTCAGAACCGTTCAAAGTTTAATCAATTTAGATTGAAACATATTTCAAGAATGAGTAGTTTCAAATTTAGATCGTTCAATAAAGCATAATTTCAAATTAGAAGAGCCTTAAATTAAACAATTTTTAATTCAAGATACTCTAAATTCAATTATGTCGAATTGACAGTATTTAAAATTTAACAGATTTGGATTTAAAAGCGTTCCAAACAGAATTAAAGGCCTTCCAGTTTGGAAGGCCTTTAATTTGAATTTTTTCACATTCAAACATTTCAATGCTTCATTTTGAATCTTATGAATTTTGATCGCATAAAAATTACAACTGTTCAATTATATTGAAGAAATAAATTCTAAACTTGGAAGATTCTGAAACCCTTGCATTTTAATTATATACAATATTGATTTATAGACAGCTTCTTATATTGCGTAATTTAAAATTCAAAATTATACAGTCTTCAACGCTCGAAGTTTTGGTGTTTAAACTTTAAAGTATTTAATTTTAAATGCTTCGTAGTTTTAAAGTTAAAAAATATCGTTTTGCATTGAAATTATCAAAGCTTGAAAACTTCCAGATTTGAAATTGTCCATATTGTTTTCCTTATTTGTTGCATTTTGAACGCAGTTTATTGAAATCTTAAAATATGTTTAAAGCATCTAAAAATATTGAATCTTATTGGGTTTTATGAATTCAATCTGAAAAAACAAAAAGAAAGGGAAAAAGGGTTAAAAATGAGAAATCCTTAAAAAGGGGAAAAATAGGGTAAAAACTGTGAAGCCTGACAATTATACATGTATATCAAAGGAAAATAATTTTACCTCGTCAACTTGGTCTATTTCTGTGTCTATTTCATAAACTTCGTCCTTGAGATCATCTGCTTTTGTTATTCTGGAAAATAAATTGTGATATTAATTTTAGAATGTAATATTTTGGACATTCTTTAAATTTAAAAACTGTTAATTGAATTATACTTAGGCAATTCGAGATAGGATCCACTGTAAACCGAATATTTATAATGCACCAGATTCCAGTTTGATGCATAACTACGCTTGCACTCTTTTGTCAAGAGACTTTCCTGGTCATCAGCGGATTCAGAAATACGTTGTACGGTTGGTACAACGGTGCGATATCTTCTGGGCAGAACGACTTGCTACGTAATAAATTAAAAATTAATATGAAATATATTTAAAATAAAGGATATAACTTTACCCCAATAGAGATTATTAGAAAAAGAATAATTGAAATCACAAGAAAATATCAATTTCTTCAAGGAATATTGAATATTACACGTAAAAAATTGCAGTTTTTGTGAGTTTTATTTAAAAGGATTGAGCAAGGTGAGAAAAGGTAAAACTTACTGATACATCATCTTGAGGATAAAGCAACAGCTCACGTTGTGGGTCATTTTGCAACAGTGTTTTATTTTTTGAAACAAAAGTCTCAAAGTCGATGGGTTCAACAAGATGCGGTTTGTTCTGAAACAAAGTTAAAATAAAATATTAAATATAAGAATAACAATTATCAATATAATTTTGTTAAATTAATTACATATGTATTCTAAAATAATATTATTTACGAATTCAAAATTTATTGAGATCTATATTATCAAAAACAAAATTTTTCAAATAAGAAATTTGTTATGTTGTTCTCTCAATGAACTATTGTCAGTTGAAAAGAAAAACGCAGTAGTAGTTTCCTATCCAACCATTGACAACACTGGTGCAATCAGAGATAAATACCAAAAAGTATTTCGATTCAAATTTTTCAGTTTCAAAAACCTTTTATTATCAATTTAAAAGAGGAAACAATTACTCATAAAAACTGATAATAAATTGCGGTTAATTCCTGACCAGTGATAGTGTTCAACTCTTTTTTCCATTTCCTTCCTTTCAAGGTACAAAAAAAAAATAACAGGGTTGCTACAAACTCCCAATTTAAAAATTCCTTGACTCTTCCCTGAACAATTTTTCATTTTCCCTAACCGTTATTTGCCGTTATAATTATAATTATATAATTCACTCATCGCGCGTAATAAGGCCGGCCTCGGGGGTAGACGCCACTATAATGGGTACTATTAAAATCCAGTTTGAATCGGATTTAAAGAGACGAGCGAGCACTCTTACGTCAACACTCAGGATCGAAATATAGTCTCTAAACGTACAAAAGTAAATGCGCAGAGAGTCGCGATGTAAATAAGTTCTGACGGCCCTGACTGTTCGAGCGATGGCCTTCAGTGTCGCCATTCAAGGGACGCTCAGGGGGGGGGGGGGAGCAGAACCAGTCAAGCGTGAAGCCGGCCATATTACAGCTGGCCTTATTTCGCGCAATGAGTGTACAGGGATCACAGTTGTTCAGTAGTTCAATTTTAGGGAATATAGGCGATTCCTTTTTCGAAAAAGGGGATTTAAACAAACGGGAACAATTTTTTTCTTTTAAAAATACAAAGGAAGTTGCAATTCTCCAGAATCTTAAAAAATCCTCAAAAATCTTAGATTCCTGTTTAGAATCTAATAAAACATCAAATTTCTAAACTTTCAGAATATTTGGAATATTCTACAATTTTCTAAAATCCTTTATGACTTCTGGACTTTTCAACAAACTTTTAAAACTTTCTAGAATATTTTTAATTTTCCATAAACTTGTAAATTCATTAAATCTTTTTAAATCTCAAAAATTCTCAACAATCTAGATTTTTGAATGTTTTAGAATCTCCCAGAGACTTCCTGATTCTTCTAAAATCCTCCATAAAGTTCTAAAATCTTTTTGTCTGTTCCAGACTTTTTTTTGAAGACTCAAAAAATCTACTAAATTTTAGGAAGATTCTGAAAACAGTCTAGAAGATTCTTCAAGATTATTAGAGTCTTTTGTAGACTTAAGAAGGTTCTAAAGTCTAAAGGATTCTGCAGAATTCTGGAAATTCTAATGCAATTAATATTCTTGAGGATTCTAGAAGATTTTAGAAGGTCATGGAAGAGTTCAAAAGATTTTAGACGAGTTTAGAAGATTTTGGAGCACTGTAGTGTATTTTGTAGAATATTAAAGAATTTTTAAGAATTCTTTAAGTTTGTATTAAGAATTCTTTAAGATTGTACAAGATTATTATAGGAGAATCCAGAAGATTTAAAAAAGATTAGGAAGAATCCAGAAGAATCTAAATGATTGTAGATTTTAAAACAGTTTAGAATATTCTGGACAATTTTTACAGATTTCTGATAAGTTTTGAAAATTCTACAGAATTTGAGAGAAATTCAGTACTCTTTTGTAGACTTTGAAGGATGCTAAAAGAATCTGTAGAAAATTTTAGAAAGTTACAGAAGTATTCAGAAAATTTTAGAAGACTCTGGAAGAGTCTAGTATATGTTGTAGAATATTGAAGAATTTTATAATTATATTATTATATTATATTATATTATATTATGTTATTTTACAAGATTATTGTAAGAGAACCCAGAAGATTCTAGAACAGTCTCAAATATTTTGGAGAATTTTTAAGGATTTTAAATTAATTTTATAGATTCTGGAAGATTTGAAGAGATTTTAGGAGACTTTCATAGATTTTAAAAATTTGGAAATTATGGAAAATTTAAGAAAACATTAAGAGAGTTTTTGAATGTTACAAGTTTCTATTTCCCATAATTCTTGGAAAATTATTCGGAACTTTGAATATAAAAAGAGAAAAAGGAATGAAACTATAAAAGAAAGTGATTTTAGGTGATTTGGAGAATAATAATAGGGGGGAGGGGGAATAGGGAGAAAAAGCGAATAGGGGACTGACTGTGATTCCTGACTTTGTAATATTATAATTATATATTATAATTGTTAAATAATAATTATAAATAATAACTATTGGGATATAATTATAATTTGTTGAACCAAAAAAAAATTCCCTGACTCTTTGAAGTTCCCTGACTTTCCCTGCACATTTTTAAATTCCCTGAATTTACAGAATTCCCTGACCAATATCAACCCTGAAAAATAAAAATTCCATCAGTAATTCTTTTCGAAAACTCTGTATGTACTCTGAATAAATAAAAGTCGTGATAAAATTAAATTGCGACTCAATTAAATTCTTTATGAATTAAAAGAAGCTGTAAAGGAATTGACAAAATATATTTGTCAATGTCAAATCGATTTTATTTATCAAATGATGGAAATATAAAAAATATCAACTCCAGAATCACTAAATTAAAAATGCCTGTATTATCGATGGAATTGAAAAATTTTTTCTTCAATAAACATCCAAATTAACTGTCATTGAGCAATTCCGACAAATTCCGAGGTCGAAGACCGGATAATTTGACATTAGATTGACGTTTCCATAATCTCCAAGAATCCCACTTTATGTACTCAGCGATAAACACAAAAGCAAAGATTGCACAATGCTTATTAAGAAAACAGCCCAAGACCCGTATTTGCAGACTATAAAAACATAAATTACATTCCGGGAAGATGAAATTGTCGGTGTTTTTACCTGGACTGTGCTCTCGCGAACAACCTGCGAGACAGTTTCCCGCAGTTGAGCAGCCATGCCAGGCTTTCCCAAGCCCCTTGTAAATTTTCTCTCACTCATTTTCAACGATGACACATTAACATCGTCACCTGGAACTCCGCAAAAGGTTCGGAATCATCACGTCAACACTCAAGCCTCTCGGCTGCCATGTTTACGCGTCCTTTGCACGCCGCACACACACACCTGCACTGACACGTTTCTCGTCGGTATATCGGAATTTCACAAATGCGAAAAAACACCAAGAGCAATAACGTGACTCGTCACAGAAAAAAATCTTTCAGCCGCAAACGCCGACTCTTTTTTTTTACTGCGCATCGCACCATGCGAGGAACTGCAACACGTCGGCTTAGTTTCCGGGCCGTTAATCATATGACTGATTACTTCGGAGATAAATAAAGAGGTTATGGGGCAGGAGAGTCGTCCCAATCCAAAAACAGGTGCATCTGGGGCGCCGAACACGCCGAACACCAGCAAGTGTATATAGTTGTAGAGATTAACCTCATATTACATCATTCTAAATTTAGATTATCAACTTTGGGATGTGGCTAGAAGTCTCTTCCGCTTATTTTGAGTCGTGAAATCAAAGCATAATAAATACCCGAGCATGCGCCCTGCACGAAGTTACTAATAATGAGTAATTTAATTACTATCAATATTGTAATTGTAATCAGTGACCGACCGAGCATGCGCCTGAGAAAATACAAATAAACAGGAACGTGGAACAATGGACCGACAAACAAAAGAAAAAATTCGATTTTCGGTTTTTAAATTTGAAAAGGATTAAGTTTTCAAATTTACAAAATTAATTAAACAAGCAAATGTTTATTTGTCGCTCTTAAATTGAAATCTGTCAATAAATTAGGACCCGATCTAACGTCAAAAATTAAATTGCACATCAATTTCGGTGTATATATAATCTTGTAAAATCAGTTTTGATATAAAAATAATTGTTAATCATAATTTTTCGTCCTGATTTAAAAATAAATGTATCCGATATTTCTAGAATCAATTTCGAAATTCGCCATCGCGCGAGAGGACCAATCCTAACCTAAAAAAGGTAACAAATTATCTTTCGATCTGTTACGAGTGAATTAATTACTATTAAAGCAATTCGAATTATTTTTTCAACGAATTAAGGTGACAATAATTTACTAAAATAAAAATTAATATTTTCAGACTGGAATTGGGAATGTAAAAACACTACGTGAGTCAGTGCAAATATTATTAAAGTGCGACGGTGTTTCAGTTTCAAGACACACTCTTAGTCAGCTGCGGTCGATCTCTGCGTCCATTATGCGTTGCGAATTTTCTGAAATCGGAGTTTATCCATTCTCGTGGGCATAATAAATAAGTTCCCAGCTGAGATTTGTGACTTTGACAGTGCATTGGTGGTGTCTTAAAAAAAAAGGTAAAACTTGACGCAAGACCTACGTAGCAAGGGTTCTGTGTCGGTGAATAATGATCGAGTTCTCAGCTGATTTGTTTGTCAGATTTGACAGTTAAAATTGCGTAATTACAAAAGTCGTGAGTTTCCCTCAGTGTTTTCGTCGATTTCGACAAGATTCTCGTGCACGATGTCGCACCTCGACATCCTGTTCGATACGAAACAATACTCTGGACTGGAGACCCTGACAAATCTCTGCTACAAGGTGATCTGCGAAAATTTAGATATCATCTCGACGAAGGGTAAACGCGGCCACCGAACACTCAAGAAGGGTTTGGCATTCCCGAGTGAAATTTGCGACAAAATAATCGAGTATGCTCAGCAGAGTGAGGCTATCGAGGAAAATGACTGCTTCTTTTCCATATTCAAAAATGTACTTGTCACCAAGTTAAAGAGAGTCAAAATCAACAATTGCAGTCTGACAGATTCCTCGGTTTTGACCATTGCCTCGCATAAGGTTACAGAGCTGGAATTTAATAACTGCTCGAATCTCACCGAACTGTCTATCGAACATGTCAATGCCAATTCAGAAAACCTACATAGTCTCGCTTTCCGAGGATGTTTCAATCAACTCAAACCGAGTAAGATATTGTTTTTGGCATTTCTTTAGAAAGTTTAAATAATGTGCTTTGCTTACCATTTTTACACTGTTTCAAATTCAGAGTTGTGTATTGTTTGTCAGAATAATATTTTGATTATAGGTCAAAATGATTACAAAGCATTATTTTCCTGTTTCAGTCAATGACAAGTTAGATGTTAATTATTGCGAGAGAGGCTACGTCTTCAGTACTCCAAATTTGAGACGATTAACTTTAGGAAATATTACCATACGTGGCTCGGAATACACTATTCTTCTGGAGGGACTTCCGAATTTAAGTCACTTAGATCTTTCAAATAACCAGAATATTGGAAACTTTTACTTTTATAGTCTGGTGTCGAATTTAGTATCTCTAATTCTGTACAATGTTAAATTAAATACCGACGCACAGGCCTTTGTTGAGAACGTAAGCCACCTGAAAAATTTAAGGTACTGTATTAATTTTGTTCTCTGATTATCATTTTAAAAAGGCTTGTACAAATTTTTTAGATTGAAGGCTTCTGATCCGCAGTTGTTAAAATTTAACAACTTATACCAGGGTTGCTACAGGTCAGGGAATTTAAAAATGGTCAGGGAAAATTTGATGAATTAAAAAAATTTCCTACGCAGAAAATTTTTTTGATTCATCAAATTATCATTATATTTTAATAACTATAATTATAATTCAACAATTATAAGTACATAATTGTAATATTACAAAATTATAATATTTATCAGGGATCACAATCAGTTCCTTTCTTCCCTATATTTTCCCACTTTCCCCGATAAGTCTCCAAATTTCCGAACATTTCTTTTTAAAGAGTTTTATCCCCCCCCCCTTTCCCTTTTTATATTCAAAGTTCTGAATGATTTGCCAAGAAATAAGAGAATTAGAAAATTGTAATATTCAAAAACTCTTTTCTTAAATTTCCTATTACTATTTCCAAATTATCAAAATCTACGAAAGTCGTCTTAAATAACCTAAAATCTTCCAGAATCCTTAGAATTGATTTAAAATCCTTAAAAGTTCTTCAAAATATTGAAAACTATTCTAGAATCTTCTGGGTTCTCTTACAATAATCTTATAAAATAATATCCCAAAATTGTTCAATATTCTACAACATATACTAGACTCTTCTAAAATCTTCTAAAATTTGCTGTAAGAATTTTTCTCTTTAATCAACTTCAACGCATTGTTATCTTTTTCATAAAAAGTGATCCGTATGGAGTGAATCAGCAAAAGAATGATTTTTTTACATTACATAGAATAAAGTCGCTTTGGCTGAATAAGAGGATTTAACCATTTAATTCGTTTGTTTCATTGGGCGACATGACGGTCGTGCGAAGTAAGGTACAGCCTTAGAAATTCGTTCGAAAAGAAGACTGTCGAGGGTTCGAATCCCCCCCTGTATCCATGGATTTTTCTTTACATACATACAATATATAACCAAAGATTGCCGTATCTAGGTACTAATATTTTTGATATAACCAAAATAGTGTTTTATCCAATTGCAGTTAGAAGAAAGCTGCAAAAATATGAAACGATGAAAGAGCGAGCGGAATTTAACTTCGGTTTTTAATAACGTTCTTTGAAAAGGAGTATAATATTTTTGAAAAAATAAGTAACAAGAAAGTGCCAGCTAGTGTATTTTTTGTTTTGATTCATAATTTTATTCAAATATTAAATTCCTTCCAACATTTTTTTTAAATATGCAAAAAATAAACATTTT
>JBAGKK010216732.1:0-22005 GCA_037177015.1 Euceroptres primus | reverse complement strand
TTCTGGGGACCAGAAAAGATCAGTTTAAAACCACTTTAAGACAGGCCTTTACCTGCCTACACTGTAGTCTTAAGTTGATCTTTCTTTTCACGAGGGAAATGACCCCTAAACCCAATTTTCAATCAAATCCGTCAACTCATTGGATTTTTAGAAAATTTTGGTCGCAATATTGGATCTGCCATTTTGAAATTTCGAATTTTGACCTCGAATTCGTATTCAGCGACCCAAATAACTCCTTAGCACCAATTTTCAATGAAATCCATCTAGTAGAACATTCCACACATTTTAGGCCCACTTTGTGATTTTCGTTCTACACAATGAATGAAGGGGTAAATCAAAAAATTCGTGTATTGGGATTTTGGGTAGATTCCATAAGTTTTTTAAGTTTAGGGGCTGAAAAAGGGTGAGATTTGAAAGTTCTAGAGGAATAAAAACTTTATATGGCCTTTTCGTTTTAAATTGAAATTACTCTGCATCGAAAAATTCGTGGTCTCGAATTTTAGGTAGTTTCAAGGAATTTTTTAAGTATTAGGGGTGGAAAAGGGCTGAGATTCAAGGCGTTTAGAGGGCTGAAAACTTTATATGGCCTTGTTCCTGTCAATTGAAACTGCTTTGCTTCGAAAAATTCATGATTTTGGCTTCTGGGTCGATTCCATAAATTTTTTATGTCTTAGGGGCTGAAAAAGGGTGAGATCCGAAAGTTCTAGAGGGATGAAAGTTTTATATGGCCTTTTCGTTTTAAATTAAAACTACTCTGCTTCGAAAAATTCGTGTTCTCGAACTTTGAGTAGTTTCCAGGAATTTTTTTAGTATCAGGGGTGGAAAAGGGCTGAGATCCGAGGCGTTTAGGAGCTGAAACTTTTATATTTCTTTCTTCTTATTAATTGAAGCTACTTTACATCGAAAAATTCGTGGTCTTGAATGTTGGAAACTTTTCAGGAATTTTTTAAGTATTATGGGCGGAAAAGGGGTGAGATCTGTAAGTCTTAGGTGGATAATAATTTTATTTTTTGTCAATAGAAATTTCTTTAATCGAAAAATTCGTGATATGGGCTTCTGGGTAGACACCATAAATTTTTTAAGTCTTAGGGGCTGAAAAAGGGTGAGATTTGAAAGTTCTAGAGGAATGAAAATTTTATATGGCCTTTTCGTTTTAAATTGAAATTACTCTGCATCGAAAAATTCGTGGTCTCAAATTTTGGGTAGTTTCCAGGAATTTTTTAAGTATTAGGGGTGAAAAAGGGGTAAGATCTGAGGCGTTGAGGGGGCTAAAACTTTTATGCTTCTTTCTTCTTGTTAATTGAAACTACTTTGAATTGAAAACTTCGTGGTCCTGAATGTTGAGAAGTTTTCAGGAATTTTTTAAGTATTAGAGGTGGAAAAGGGGTGAGATCTGAAAGTTTTAGGGGAATAACAATTTTATGTCTTTTTTTTACCAATGTAAACTTCTTTAATCGAAAAATTCATGGTTTGGGATTCTGGGTAGATTCCATAAATTTTTTAAGTCTTAGGGGTTGAAAAAGGGTGAGTTCTGAAAGAGAAATAAAAATTTTATGTGGCCTTGTCGTTTTTAATTAAAACTACTCTGCATCGAAAAATTCGTGGTCTTGAACTTTGGGTAGTTTCCAGGAGTTTTCTAGTACTAGGCGTGGAAAATGGGTGAATTCCGAGGGATGTAAAGGGACGAAAGTTTCAGAAATACTTTCATTCATTGAGATTGACCATTTTCCGTCGTCAATTTTTCGGTCTCGCTTGTTTTTTCTAAATCGTGTTTTCAATGCTTTGTTTCTTTTTTTATCATTGCACTCTGCAGTTACGTTGATTTTTCGTAAAATGCTCTGAATAATAGATTAAAAACAAATCTTTTTTTTTCTGATTTTAGTGGCCTCGTTCTTCAAGACTTAACATTCGTTCACATTGGCAACAGCGACTTGTTGCCTGATGGTTTTATTAATTTTTCCAAACGATGGCAGCAATTTAACATTGTCGAGAATATGAAAAGGTTCAAGAAGGGGTAAGTCATTTTATATTTTTAATTAAATATTTTAAACTGACGTTCTCCAAATCAAAGACTAATTCCTTTTTTTGTTGCCAACAGTACGTATCACTTTAAAAAGAACGAGCGTATCATTGCATTTTTCAACAACTTCAGCGACTTCCTTTGTGAGGACGCAATGTGGCAAATATCCGAAAGCATCAAACCCCGAGGCGGAAAGAAGTCTTAACTCCAAAACTAAAGTACATCAAACTCTCACTCTTTTCGTTACAGAACTGAAAACCAAAAAGAGAAAAAAAAGTTTCCCTTTAAAGGTATTTATTTTAAACCTTATTTAAAACAAATCGAAAATCCCGACTCGAGATCATTGAAAGAGTTTATCGATCCGAATCTGGTAATTCAGCGACCTCTATGAGGTGGAATCTACGTCAGGTTTATACTTGCGTAAATATATTAAATAATAAGTATACGAGGAAAATGATTCGTATAATGGAGTAATGATAAACCCTGAAGAGATGGCTACTTCTTTTACGCATTAGAAAACGCCAAATACGATCTCGCGCTCTTCGTCAGCCTTTGAATATGCTTAGCATAGCTAATATTCATGTTTGCTTTAAAACTCAAACGCCTAAGACGTTTCGAGAAAATGCTTTAAGAATAATTGTAATTATAATTATAATTAGTTGAGGACTAACACAGAACCCCGAAATTTTAAATCTACTCTACGAGTAATCTACCTATTATTTATTTATTCAATAATTATTTTCGCAGCTAATGTGTAAGATAAAAATGTAGCCTTTTACTTTCGGTAATTTAGATTTCATTCGTTGTCTAGGTTTACGTAGATAGAAGCGTTTCAATGGTCAACATAAAACTGTTGATTATACAAGGAAGAACACCAATTACGTTGATTAATGTAGAGCCATTGTTGTTTCGTGTCGTTCGTGAGATACGAGACTCGGAACGCATGGTACGACTGAGAGCAAACTGTTGCATATACTATTGTATATGATTATAGCAAACATTTTGTTGCAAACTTGTTAATAGTTATCCAAGCTTTCAGCTTTAAACCGAGTCGCTATTTAGGAATCTAGGCACCTAACGTAAAGTTATTCTTAAGAACGCCGATCATTTCCAGCTTTTTATTTCTACAGAGTATTTTTTTCTTTTGAAATAGTAGCTTTTTATTTTGAGAGAGTATTTTTTTCTTTTGAGAGAGTAGCTTTTTATTTCGACAAAGTATTGTGTTCTTTTGAAAGTGTCGAAAATACTGAGTTGATCTTCTTTACGTCGCGGAGAAAATTTCGTTCCAAGGTAGATCGACTTTTCCATTAAGTTTTGTTACATTTTTCTACACTTGAAAATAATCTTTCCAAAAAAAAAAAAAAAATGAATTCAACGTGGAAATTCATTAGTCAATTAATCGAGACTATTCGCATAAAATTTAGAGTCTTATTTAGAAATTTTCACCAGCTTATTAGGGAATTAGCTTGAAATTTAGAGTGAAAGCCTAAATGAAATGATTCACGTCCCGTTGAAATTTTTCGTGATGATAGATTTTTGTCACGTATCCGATCCATTCCTAAATATGCTTTTCGCTTGTATATACCGGTTGAAATCTCATTCTTATCGTAAATTTAAGGAAGTCATTATTTCATAGAGAATTAAAATTAATTTCTAAACAATTAATTGGCAACAAATTAATTTATAAAAAAATAATTGGCAACAAAGTAATTTTTAAAAATTAATTGGTAGCAAATTAATTGGCAACAATTAATTTGTAAAAAATTAATTGGCGACAAATTAATTGTAAAAATTAAATGGCAACAAATTAGTTTGTAAAAAAATTAATTGGCGACAAATTAATTTGTAAAAATTAAATGGCAACAAATTAGTTTGGAAAAAATTAATTGGCAACAAAGTAATTTGTAAAAATTAATTGGCAACAAATTAATTTGTAAAAAGTTTGTGTATACAATTAATTTCTAGAAAATTTAATTAGATAATTAATCAGCTAAATTGATTAAGAGACGATTATTTAGCTGTGAATTAAAGAACTTATGGGCAGCTATTTTAAATTGTAAAATTAATTAATCAATTAATCGATTGATAAATAAAATTAAGAATGGGCGAGTGGACGAATGAGTTGTTTTGAATGCTTCTTCGATTCGGTAGTCAGTGATTGTATAATAATAATTTCGCATTGTCGAAGAAAAATGTATTTAAACTACTTGTAAATAACGAATCGATACGAACTTGTTTCTTGTGCTGCGCTAACAGCGTCTCTATTATAATAATTATATACGTATTACACTGTTCTTTCATCGTCACATCCATGACATCAAAATCGTACCTTCTAAGCAGACATTTTCATTGTGATGCCATTATTCGTTCTAGCACAGTCACGTGCTCACATTCTTTATATTGTTTTTATTATCTAACGATTAAAATCCAAAATGAGCGGATTTTCCCATTTTTTTGTTCCATTTCAATATCATTTCTTCGCTTCAGTTTTTCCACTCCATTCGATCTTTTCCAATCCATTTTTTTCACTCCACTCGATATTTTTTAAACCTTTCCACTGCAGATTAATTAATTCCACGTAGTGCTAATAAAAAGATAGTCCTATGTAAACTCGAACTTGGAAGTCTTTCCGACTGGGAAGCCGGACGAGACGAAAACAACCAGTGAATGTGCAACGAAAACTTAGACTTGATTTTACCGATTAGCTAGGGAATCATAAGATATTAAGAAAGTAAAGATATTGTGATTGCTAACGCGTATATCATATTATACTTTGATTATGAGTATTTTCATGAAGGTTCAAACTGTAACTCAATGTTTTTCTATATCTTCCACTCGATATGAAAGCTTGAGGAAATCAACGTTGTCGATATAGACACTGCGTTTGCATTACTATAGACCTTGGCCATAAACACTGTGCACATAAATTATATAGCTTCCACTCGTGCTGCACAATCTGTCTCCAAGGCGAGAGGTATTTGTAGCTTTATAGATTAAATAGCTGATTGTTTCTAGAGTCTCTAACACTCTGAAAAAGTACCAGTTTCAATTTTCGAATCTGCGACTCATTTTTATGGAACAGTCTGGCCGAGAGATTCTCTTTCCAGAATCAATAATTCAGAATCTTCAGCCTTTTTCAAAATATCACTTAAGAAATCGTTTAAACTTTTGTTTAAATCCAATCTTGAAATGAAAATTCAAAATTCAAATGAAAAGTCCAATTCGTTTGGAATTAAACTGGAGACTCTGAGATTATTGAAAGGAAGTTCTTCAAGAATTCTAATAATTAGAATGTACCAAGATTTTGCTCAATCGTCTCAACAACTATACAGATTAGTATTTTACACTCGAGAAACAAATAGAAAACTAACATATCTTAGAGTCTGTGAGTGATTTGAATCGGTTCTAAAGACTGTTCCTCTCGATGCAGCACTGGATTTCCATAAATAGTATTCTTTTTCCAAATTCGTCGCTCTTCACTCGTGCACCTGTATGGAAATATATTTATTAAATCGGTTCTCTAAACGAGCGAGCTCACTAGGCTGTGAATGCCGATGGCATAGTCAGGACCTTCCGGTTCTTTAAGCTTTTCAACTATCGGGCCATAATGGTAGATTAAAGAATCAAATAACTCTCGCTGAAATCAGTGTACTGTTAATAGTGGACAAAAAAAAGTATTGCTGTAATTTCTAAGGGAAACCAATTACCATCAGCCTGTAATGAATACGATAAATGTTTTATTATAAATCTTTCCTTGGATATACATATGTGTCTAAGCTTAAGGTAAACAATAGCAGTAGCGTTTATTAGAAGATGTCTGTGCACACTTCATCTACAATTAATGCTGAAACGGGTGCTACAGTAGCGCTGAGATTTTAAAACGATTAAAAAAAAAACATCTGAGCAATAATTGCTCTCTGAGCAGAGATACATATCCATTTACAACATTTTCAAGATTCATTCCTAAGTGGAAGGGCAAAGATTGTATCTGACGAATTATTGCATTTGGTGACCAATGAGCATTTTATTTTATTAATTAAACACAATCTATAATGTAATTACTGACAGACTGCCATTTAGGACCTAAATTCTGTACAAAAATACGATTCTTAAGATTTTTCTTTTTTTCTCAGTGTGTACCTTTAACGATGAAATTGATGTAAATATAAATATTTTTGGGTCTGGAAAATATTGGAAATATTATCAATTTTATCTTTAATATGTAAATTCAATTGATATTTCATTTGAAAATTATATAACAGATATTGTTTGCAATTGAAATTTTGCTTTGAGTGGAAAATCCTGATTTTAGTACATATTTTCAATTTCAATTTTGGGACCAAAATGTTTGAAAATTATTTTACTCTAAACTCTTTAAAGTTATCAAAAAACTTTTTACAAAAATATATTTTGAAATAAATTAAAAACTTTTCAATTAGGAGATTTTAACTTTCTTTGTTTTTTACATTTACAACTGAAAACTTGATTAATTAATATATTTTGTAAAAGTTTGTAAAAGTATACAAAAATATACTTTGTAAAAGAATAAATAAATTATTAATCTAAGGATTTAGCGTTTTCTTTATTAGTTTTAATATCATAATAACGTTGAGTATCAATATTGACAATATCAACGTTGATCAATATCTCCAATGTTTTTCAAAATTTTCAGAAAAGTATCGAAAGATATTTCTAGAAAATATTCCCGAAAATATAACATCAATTCTTATCACAATGTAAACTTCACTTACAAATAATTATTTAAAGCGCACAGGCAAAGAGTTCAGAATATTTGTTCTTTTTCCTAAATAATCTTTCTGTTTAAAGAAAACTAATGTAGAAACGAAATTGAAACTAAAATTTGAATTTCATCTAAAAGCAAAAATTTATTTTTTATACTTAATTTAAAATGAAACACTTTATTTCTAAGATAAATTAGAAAAAATTTAAATTACATAAAATTACATAGCTACAAAAAAAAGTGTGCGGAGCCAAAAAAGCGACCTACGTAGTGTTGTAGTATTGGTCGAGATTAGTCGAAATACAAAATTTTGGAATTTTCTGCTTACCAGTTTTTTTTTTATTCGGCCTTGAATTTTTAGTCGTTGAATTCTTCTAAGTTGGCTACTTAGCATTTGGAATTGTTTTTTCAAGCTGTTGAGTTGATCTTTTCATAGCTTTCATGTTAAAGATATTTTCTGAAGTTTAGGTAGCGAAAAAATTTTTTTGTAAAAGTTAATAACAAGAAAATTATAATGTTTCAACGTGAGTAACATTTTTCTCGTAAACGGCTAAGCGGATATTAACAACTGTGACGTCAAAATTTTTATTTATGAATGTCTATTATAGAAATATGTTTTTGAATTTACAAAAATGAATTTGTTAATAAAAATCTCATTTGTTTATAAACAATTTGAGATTTTTTCTACTCATAAAAAATTTTTCATCTTACGTTGTTCTACTATATAATGAAGAAATTTTTGAGTAGAAAGTATCTCAAATTGTTCATAAACAAGTGAGATTTTTATTAACAACTGTGACCTCAACATTTTTATTTATGAATGTCTATTATAGAATTGAATTTACAAAAATTAATTTGTTAATAAAAATCTAATTTGTTTATAAACAATTTTTTACGAGTGGAAAACATCTCAAATTGTTTATAAACAAATGAGATTTTTATTAACAAATTCATTTTTGTAAATTCAAAAGCATATTTCTATAATAGACATTCATAAATAAAAATTTTGACGTCACAGTTGTTAATATCCGTTTAGCCGTTTACGAGAAAAATGTTAGTCATGTTGAAACATTATAATTTTCTTGTTATTAACTTTTACAAGAATTTTTTTTTCGCCACCTAAACTTCAGAAAATATCTTTTAACGTGAAAGCTATGAAAAGATGAACTCAACAGCTTGAAAAAGCAATTCCAAATGCTAAGTAGCCAACTTAGAAAAATTCAACCTCGACTAAAAATTCAAGGTGGAATAAAAAAAAACTGGTAAACAGAAATTTCCAAAATTTTGGATTTATACTAATATCGACCAATACTAAAACACTGTGTAAGTCGCTTTTTTGGCTCCGCACCCTTTTTTTTGTGTAGCTGTGTTATTTTTAAAAATCTTTCATAAAATGTAATGAATTACATTTTTTTCCTAAATTGGTAAAAGTTTGATGAAAAATGTTGGACCTTGATCGACCTAGGCATTAATTTACATAATATTTCTAATATATTCTCCTCTCTTAAATTTTTTCTAATACTTAAAAACCAAATTAGCTCAGTAATTAATAACAGAGGTAAATAAATACACCAGAAATACACAATTCATTAAGCATATCAGTGGTAAGTGAATAAAAATAATATTAGACGTCCGAATATTTTCTTTGACACGATAATTAAAATTTAAAAAAAATCCAAGTGGGGTAACCCGGGACTAAATAGTTTTTAGCGATTAATTAATAGATGACATCGATGGACTGGAATAAAAACAAGCTGGCGTGAGTTGGTTGTGAATTTTCATGATTTGCTGTCATGTTTTTAATATTAGTTTATAATTATTATTTATGCACATACGTATATATAAATATTATAATTACATATAATTATTAATATATTTATAAACATTTGAAACAAGTATTTTAACAATTGCGACCGATCGACCGATTTTTGTTGTCGCGACGTTACAAAATAATGTACAATTTCTTGCAGATAATTATTATCAATCTATTTTTCGTTCTTATATCTTGTGGGAATTCGAGATATTTATAATGCGTACGATGTTTGAATGAGACGTTATTTCTTTCATTTTGTAACGAATGTACGAAGGAAATAAATATTGTGTGGCAACTTTCTGCAATTTGCTTTTGAATTTTCGCGTCACAATCAAAATCAGGGCTGTCAACATGCGCATTTTTCCCAGGAGAAAATCTTTTCATCTGTGTAAGAAAATGGTTGCAATTTGATTTGGAATAGAAAATATTCGCATTTTTCATCATGATTTCGTTCAAATATAAAACAAATTTGAATTAGAACGTTTTTAATTTGACTTTTTTCAATTTTCGGATCCTTTTTTCGGTTGGCAGCCTTGACGTTTGACAGAACGACAACCGACAAGTCGGCGGCCATGCCTGAATTTGTAAACAAAACTGTTTATTTGGTATCGAGAATCACAAAATTAAAGTGATGTATAAAAGTTTAGTAATTTAGGGACTGTAATTAGTCCTTATCGTGCACAATTAAGTTGCACAAAGTTGTAATGAAAATTAGTTCCACTTTGACAGGCCACTCGCTAAATTTTTGATATCGGCCTTGGTTCGTTTCTACCTAGTAACATTAAACTTCTTTCGATCTAATGTCGAAGATGACGACGTTAAAAGGCGTTTTTCCTGATCCGAGTAAGTTTTAATATTATTTTTTCATTAATTATTGTCTTATAACCTCATTTTTGAAGGCATAATTCAATCTTGTGTCGAAAAATTTTTGGAGTCATTATAGGTTATGTTACCACTTAAGTACAAGCTCATTTCTTACAGTTCCTAAAGAACTTGATTTTTCCTCAAAAAACACTTTTATTTCTTATACAAATGTGTAATTTTATGAAATTACATCCTCATAGACATTTCTTCCAAATGTCATTTAATAGTAATGTAATATGACATTTGAAAGACTAGATTAGTCTTAAAGAAAGATTAGATTAGACTTAAAGAAAAATTAGATTAGTCTAGAAAGACTAGATAATTAGTTTTTGAAAGGATTTAGATAATTAGTTCCGTTATTTTTATTTCTAACTAAAATTTATCGTTTGACGAATACATGCAAATCAATTTATTATCTTTAGAACCTACAAGGAGGAAAAACTTTATTCAGGAGAATGTTAAAAGTCTTCGTCAAATGGAGCAGTATTTCCATAATAATAAAGAATTAGAAGATCTACAAAATCTCCACATTCACAAACAGCAAAAAGGCCTCAATAAATATCACAATATCACATCTAAAGTCAATTCAACTGCTGCAAAGTTAGAACCTTCCAAAAAATTACCTCCAAAGACTTTAACAGATAAAGCGGAAAAAGCTTCACATTCGGACCAAAAGTTAAGCGTTCCAGATTTATTTAGCAAAGGAGCCACCTCTACTAAAAAATTATCAAGAGTAGGCAATAGAAATTCTGCGTTTATTCAAAAGAAACCAGAAAAGAATCGGGCACCTAACAAATCTACAATTGGTAAAAATAAGTCGCAAGTGCCTTCTGATTCAAATGTTTTGCAGAATCAAAAGCACGATGATGAAAGTAATAAAGCTGAGGTTAAATATAGAAATCAGGGAATCCAAACTATGGATGATAAAAACTTGGACGATTTGTATGCGGAAGGGGTCATCAGGTACTTTATAGTTTTATTAGCTTCTTAGGATTTAAAGCTTAAGAATTCTAAAGTTTCCGTGATATTCTGAAATTATACAAGTAGCTTTGATTACTATTTTTATTCCACTTTATTCGAAGATACGCCACAAAGAAAAATCCGCATAAAAGTTTATCTGAAGAGCCAGAAAAAATAGAAAAGGGACAGGTGAGTCCACCTTCTGATAGAGGTGATTGTAGAGAGTCTGAGAGAAATGATGGCGATAAAGTGAATTACATCAAGTTGAATAAGCAACGAAATACCGTCGCAAGCAAATTAATTATGCAACTTAATAATGGTGTCCCTCCTTCTAGTTATCGAAAAGGAGTTGTTCCTAAGTATGAAAAATTAATTTTAATTTAAATCAAAAATATTTATATGTTTAAAATCTCTATAGAAAAATATCGTTTTTTGCAATAGATACATTCGAGAAAGAAAAGAAGCCTTAAAGAAAGAGGAGAAAGCCAAAACCGAGGGAATTGATCCAGATTGTCCTGAAGGTCATGTTCCTCTTCCCGATGAAGAACGCAAGGAAACCTTGCGGATGTTGAAGAAAAGTAATTACATAAAAGGCATAATTACTTAAAAATTAATATTTTTGATTCATTGATAGCCAGTCATTAATTTTACACAAAGGACCATTTGCTTGATTTTTAGGGTTTCGTAGCCTCGGGTAGAAACCCTTATAGTAACGGTCCGTTGTCCGTCCGTCCGTCCGTCGTACGACCCAATATGGTCATAGGGCCCAAAACTGACATACATCCCAAAATTGACATAGTACTCAATATGGACATAGGGCCCAAAAACTGGCATAGGATCCAAAATTGGCATATGACACAAAACTGACATGACCCAAAACTGACATGGCCCAAAATTGACATATGGCCCAAAATTGATATCGGTCCCAAAAGTAACATAGAACCCAAAATTGGCATAGTGCCCATTATGGGCATAGGGTCCAAAACTTACGTGGGACCCAAAATTGGCATATGACCAAAAATTGATAAGGCCCAAAATTGATATCGAGTCCAAAATTGGTATAGGGCCAAAAATTGGCATATGACACAAAACTGGTATGGGACCCAAAACTGGCATATGGCCCAAAACTGACATGACCCAAAATCGACATATGACCCAAAATTGATATAGGTTCCAAAAGTAACATAGGACCCAAAATTGGCATAGTGCCCAATATGGACATAGGGTCCAAAACTTGCGTGGGACCCAAAATTGACATATGACCAAAAATTGATAAGGCCCAAAATTGATATCGGTCCCAAAATTGGTATAGGACCCAAAATTTATATAGAACCAAAAATTGACATAGTACCCAAAATTGACATAGGGCCCAAAAAAGACATAGTACCCAAAATTGGCAAGGGGCCCAAAATTGACATTGGACCCAATATGGACATAAACCCCAAAACTGGCATAGTGCCCAATATGGACAAAGGATCCAAAACTGAAATAGGGCCAAAAATTGACATAGGACCAAACATTTATATAGTACCAATAAAGCTACGAAACCCTTCCTTGTATGCACTTATCGTCTACTATATAGTATATTATGCACCTAGGGGGACAAGAACTTTTTTGACGAGTACTGAAAACGTACGCAAGTCAAAAAAGTCCCTCTCCTCCTTAGCGCATACGATATTTTTTATAACAAATGCATGATTTCTGCCCATATTTGATTTTGAAACCTATTGTCACGGAAAAATTTCCGTAACAATAATCTATTTTCAAAGACACATTTCCGTGGGAATAACTTCCTAATTTCTGTAACAATAGTTACAGAAATGTTACGGAAATTTCCGTAACTATAGTCTATTGTCAAGGACACATTTCCGTGGGAATGACTTCGAAATTTCCGTAAAAATAAGTTATAGCCTATTGTCACGGAAAAATTTCCGTAAGAATAATTATTGTTACGGAAATTTCCATTACAATCGTCTATTGCCAAGGAAAAATTTCCGTGGGACTAAACTATTGTTACGGCAATTTATGTAACAGTAACATATGTTCGCGGAAAAACTTCCTTAAGAATAACTTATTGTTATGGAAATTTCCGTAACAATAGTCTATTGTCATGGAAAAATTTCCTTGGGGATAACTTATTGTTACGCAAATTTCCGTAAGAATAACTTATTGCTATGGAAATTTCTGTAACAATAATCTATTGTCACGGAAAAATTGCCTTGGAATAGTCTATTGTTACGGAAATTTCCGTAACAATAGTCTATTGTCATGAAAAAAATTCCGTAAAAATAACTTATTGCTACGGAAATTTCCTTAACAATAGGCAACCAAAATTTCCTAAGAGTTTTTACGGTGAGGGGCTGATTATTGCAAAATGCGAGCTTACAGCTGTATAATTTTTTCGTCATTTCGGCATTTTCATTTGGCTTTTTCTCGATCTCATGAAGAAAAGCACTGTATTTGCCGTGTCCAAACGAAAATTTTGGCTCGAGCGATTAAATCCCTCGGCTTGGCCTCGTGATTTAAAATACGCTCTCGCCAAAATTTGCGTTTAAACTTGGCGAATAATGTACTAATTCATTATTTATATATGACGTCACTTTTTACTCCCTAGGGAGTGAAAAGTAGAGGTTTAGCCCCGCTTAATAGACATGAAAAAGGGCTGAAATTATGCATGTGTTATAAAATTAGTACATTATTCGCCAAGTTTAAACGCAAATTTTGGCGAGAGCGTGGTTTCAATCACGAGGCGAAGCCGATGGATTTAATCGCTCGAGCCAAAATTTTCGTTTGGACATGGCAAGTACAGTGCTTTTCGTCATGAGATCGAAAAAACGCCAAATGAAAATGCCGAAATGTCGAAAAATAATTTTTTAATAACTAATTCCTTCTTGTAGATTATCAAGAGTGCGTTAATGAACTGAATAAGTTGCCAATAAGGACCGATACCCTGAGAGCGCAAAGACAAAAAATGGAAATTGAGAAGCAATTAAATAAACTTGAGGAAGGTATCAAAGTATTTTCGAGACCGAAAGTTTTCGTTAAAATTGACGCGTAATGATCTTTGTCATAGATATTTAAAGGGGGACCAAAGTCAATTTAGAGCCAATTGCGTTGAAATACGTTGAGTGATGAAATAGCCAAGACCATTTTTAATTCTTCGTTCGTAAAGTAATTTTAATCTAGCTATTATACATCATCCTGTACATATGTACTTGTTTATTCACTTATATGAAAAAATTATCTAGTCTAATTTGTACAGCATTTTCGTGTGTCAATGATTGGAGTACAAAGGAAAAATATAGATTATTATTTTTCTACGTAATGACTTTTTATTTCTAGGTATGAAAAACTAAAATCTAATAGTTTCAGGAGAAGAGGAAGGTTTTCTCTGGAGAAGCAATTATTCTAAGATTGAAAAAACTTACAACAAATATTTAACATTGGTGCTAGGCATTTATTATGTTTATAATAAATATTTTATTTATTTAGTTATAATAAGTATTTTATTTATTTATAAATAAATATTTATAATTTTTTATTTATAATAAATATTTTATTTATTTATAAATAAATATTTATTTATTATAATAGCTACACACAATTCATTATTCTTTATATCACCTTTGAATCTCTGCAGAACTTTTATCGATGCTATGTACAAACGTGAAGGGATCGAAGTTCAGTTTTCCCAAGTTATAAAGGGATTCTTCAGTTGCATACCAGTTTTGTATGTCAAAGTCTTTGAAGAATATTGCTATTTCCCTTTCAGCCGAATCCTTGGAATCTGGTAAAGAAAAACAATTCACATGAATCTTGATGGAAACTAATAAGTTTAAATTTAAAGAAATTTTGTCTATCTACTGTAAACTAATTAGAAAAGTACCTGATCCATGAGCAGCATTCCTAGTATCTGAGAGACCAAACATAGCCCTAATTGAATCAGGATCAGTAAATTGAGCTTGATAAACTTTCGTGGGCCCCAATAATTGCCTCCATCGAACTATGGCATCGTAACCAGCCAAAATATGCACGTCAGATGGACCACTGCTCATAAAAGTGAGCAGACGATTGTAGAAAAATTTCCCCTTATGATCTGCATAAAAGAGTTCCGCCTGCTCTGGATTTATTACCAATCTACGCGATCTGACTACTTTGAAATCATGTTTGATTATCAAATCTCTTATTTTCTGTAAATTAGAAAAACTTATGAATTGCCTATTTTTTTACAACGAAATATAACATTTTGGCAGGTAAAATAAACCACCCTCTTTTTTCTTAACAAATTTACAAAAGTTTAAATTTTAAGGACTCTAATCATTTTCCTAGAGGGTTAAAAAGTTCAGTATTGATTGAAATATAAAATAAGTCACCTGCAATGCAAACGGAGATTTTACAACGTGAGGTTTGAGAATGGCAAGCGTTAATTCTAATGATCGTTTCGACTGCATATCAGCATTTTTCGATCAAGTCATTATTCAAGAAAACTTGATCGAACATCTCTTCGAAGTTCTGTAATTGTCATTTGCACGTGCCATAGTTGTATAGCATTCATAACCTCTCTGTTGCAAATCATTGGTAGGCTTTCTTGTTTTCCATTTTTTCTCTTTTGATTTTCCCTCGGCAGTAAAACACTTGTGTTTTCACTTTAAAAATTACTTTTTACACCAATTTAGCACTCAAAATAAGCAAAATTTTCAACAATTTTTGAGAAATAAATTTTGTCATTATAATTTTTTTTAATTTTTTTAACCTTCATTGTGCACCAATCAGAAATTGGTATTGCGCTTTGATTGTCTGGCCTCGAATCTCATTGGTGGAAGGTTATGTAAATGATTTTTTGCTAGGATTTTATTGGCCGAATGCTCAGAGTGTAACATAACCTAAAACTTTGTTCCAAATTTTTGACGTTTGACAGTTTTGATAGTGTTTTGACAGACAGCTGATGTATTATTATGAAATTTTTTAGGCTTGCATAATTTATCAGTTTTCCTTTTATGGGAAAACGTAAGAGTGAAAGAGATAAAATCGTGTAATTTGTTGAGAGTTTGAAATTAAAGTGTTTTTCAACCCAAACCGGTTCCAAAATGATGCAACAATATATGAAAGAGCTTGAACAAGTGAGTTTATTTTACTTCATTATAATGATTTAATTGTTATTTCACTTGTTGATTGATATTTAAATTATTTTTAACTCCTTTTACCATTATTCTTAAATTTGTTCATCCCTAACCTATTTTGCTGCGAAATTACATTTAATTCATTTTTAATATTTCCTCAATCTTTCCTCCTCTTTTCTCTCACAAAAATTAATCAAAGAAAAGTCCCTTATAAATTATACAATAACAATAAAAGCTTTAAAATGCTTTTCTGTATTTAATTTAATAATTCTGTATTATACTTTTCTGTATTTAATTTTAGATGAAGATTAAAGAATTTATTCATAATTCCCTTTTATCATTAGGAACCTTTCGATTCTGAGGAATTTGTTGAGCGTTTAGCTTGGAGAACAGTCAACGATTCAATCAACGAGAGTGGAAAAAGTGCTTTCGATCCTCTTCTAATTCACGAAACTTTCCTTCAAGCGATCAAGGATCTGCAAGTTTTGCAAGAAAGACAGCAAAAGAAATGCGAAAAACTCGAAACTGCATTAAAAGACGAAGAGTCGAGACATACTCTCGAAATCTTGGACCTGCAAGAAAGAAATAAAAATGCAATGGACCTCTTTCATCAATTGGACGAAAGAATCAATCTCGTCGCGACCAAAGTTCTTCATTTGGGCGATCAACTCGAAAATGTTAATACTCCCAGGGCGAGAGCTGTCGAAGCTCAGAAATTAATGAAACACTTTTCCGAATTTCTTAGCCCTGGTCCTTTGACTGGATCAATTTTCACGGACAAATCATCTGTAAGTTTTTTCTCTCAATATTTCCTTCCGAGAAATATTTATTACCTTTTAAATTGTCGAGTTTATTTTAATTCAATTTTTAATTGTAGAATAGAATGTTCTTAGAAAATTTATTTAATTTTCCAGGTGGATGAAGCAGCCGATGTGATATTAAAACTCCACCTAATAGCACAAGAGCTTCCAGACGAAAAGTTTGACCACGCAAAGAAGAAAATTAGCACAAAGTATCACGAAATCGAGCGAAACTTGATAGAAGAATTTGTCAGGGCTCAGAATAGTGAAGACGAAGCTCGAATGAAAAAGCTCGCGTCAATTCTCTCTCACTTTAAAGGATATTCTCAGTGCGTGGACGCCTTTATAGAACAAAGCCAGATGAGTTCTTTCGGTGGAAAAGACGTTTTTCAGGAAGTCATACCCATGTGCACAAAAAATTACAAACTAATGCAACAAGTGTTCTCTAATCCCGAACAAGTAATGGCAAAATTCGTACTGAATATCTATCACTTGAGGCTACAAAAATACGTCGTGGCTAAATTGGCGGATCGATCCGATTCGGAGAAATATCTCTCGAATTTGTACGACTTGTATTTAAAAACTGCGAAACTATCGGCCGACTTAAAAAATTTTAACATGTGCACTGACGAAGCTTATTTGATGAAACTGACGAGGAATATTTTTCATAAGCATTTGGATGCTTATATCACGTGAGTTTTATTTTAATGCAAAATTTTTTTCATGTTTTATATTTTTTAATATTTCTTTTAATTAAACAATATTGAACTTTATTTTTCAGAGTGGAAACGAAGTCGCTAAAAGACAAATCAACAGCCTTGTTATTCGAGTACTACGAGTCCAAAAATCACCAGAAGAAAGTTTTGCAAACTGGCGGATTCCAGGAGTTGAGAAGAGATTTGCAGGCAGTTCTTGGAACCAGGACGAACATAAATATCGCACAAATTGAAGACTATGGTGGAGAAACGTTCCTTTCTGAAGAACTGGCTATCAACTTATTGCAAAGAAGCAAACTTGCCTTTCAGAGATGTTCCCTTTTATCCCAACCTTCAGATTTGCCAGCGAATGCGACACAAGTTCTAGAAATTTTATTGAAGTCCCTGGTAGACGAACACGTTGATTATGCTATCGAATTGGGCTTGCAATGTGTTCCTATTCCTGAGAGTCGAACGCAACCAGAGCTTCACTTTTTTAAAATTGTTTGGAGATGCAATGCCATTATTCGACTCTTGGAAGAACAGTTCTGCGATAGTTTACTGCCTCTTGTTATGTAAGTGGTCAGAATTTAATTTAGAACCAAGATAGATCATTTATTGACTCTGTAAAAATGTTTAATTTACTTTTTAGAAAAGATCATTTGATGACTGTGTGGCATGGTTTAACTTACTTTTTAGAAAAGATCATTTATTGACTGTGTGACAAGGTTTAATTTAATTTTTAGAAAAGATCATTTACTGTGTGACAATGTTTAATTTAATTTTTAGAAAGACACCAAAACATGTGGAATGTATGACGAAGAAGAAAAAGATTTTGGAGCAAATCGAGATGAAACTAGATTTAGGTTTGGACAGAAGTATCAACGCGATTGTTGGATGGGTGAAGGTTTATTTGCAAACGGAGCAACGCAAGACTGATTTCAAACCAGAGACTGATGTTGACACTTTAAATACACCAGCTTGTTTAACAGTAGTTCAATACGTAACGGGAATGATAAGACATATTCACGACAGCCTCGATGGCAAGAGTTTAGAAAATGTATTGACCGAACTGGGAATTCGTTTTCACAGAGTGATTTACGAACACTTACAGCAATTTCAATTTAATTCAGCTGGTGCTATGTGTGCAATTTGCGATATGAACGAATATCGAAAATGCGTTAAGGAACTGAAAATTAGCACTGTTGTCACATTATTCGACACTCTTCATGCTCTCTGCAATCTTCTTCTGGTCAAACCAGAAAATTTGATGCAAGTTTGCTCCGGAGATCAGTTGGTTAGATTCTTTTCTTTCCAATTGACGATGATTATGTTTTAGAACTATTTCATTTAAATATTATTCTACTTTAAAGTGAAAGCATGCTAATATATTGTTTATTTTCTTTGTTCCAGGCGATGTTGGACAGGTCAGTTTTGATTTCGTTTATACAGTTGAGGACGGACTACAAAACTCAAAAACTGGCGAATTCTCTAAAAGGACTCACTACGTAGTTGTATATACTCAGATACAGGATAGTTATTTCATAAACTGCGTACTTTACGCAAACAAATTTGAGAATGACGCTGAAAGGTGATAGATCAAGAAATTATTTACGTTAATTTAGTAAGTTATAATAAAGACCTAATTATTTATTTTTAAAT
Organism: Euceroptres primus; assembly: GCA_037177015.1. Lineage (NCBI taxonomy): Eukaryota > Metazoa > Arthropoda > Insecta > Hymenoptera > Figitidae > Euceroptres > Euceroptres primus. Next base: position 3,330 of record JBAGKK010216732.1, on the reverse strand, counting down.
GGAATTTTGATTTTAGTATGTATCTTAAGGGACGCCCGAAAAAATAGCCAGTTTTCATGATTTTTTTTTCAATGAATAAGATGAATAATCGGTCCGCATTTTTTTTCATTTATTAGTAGCACTTATTCCTTATACAAAATAATTTTCATAATGTAAATTTTTATCTTTTTGAATAAACAAAATAATGTTCTAAAGAGACCTCCTTTAAAAAGCGTCACTCGATGGTAGACATTCCCGGGGCTGTAAAAATGGTTTGAAACAAAAAATCAAAGGTGATTATTAATCTGTATGGATGTCGCTATCATGTTATACAGGATTTTTTTCTATAAAAATTAACAAAATGGCAACTATTTGAAACTTTGATGTAAAATTTCACCAAATTTTCCGGGAGATTTTTGTTTATAACAAATGAAATTTTTAAAACTAAAGAAAAGCTTCCGTAGGACCATAGAGAATGACTTTGAGAATGACGTGTAAAAATTTGAGAATGATATAACTTGAAAACTCTAGTTGTAGGAGTTTCCACCGTTTTGAAAAAAGGTGTTTCAAGAAAAACGAGTTTAACGTTTCGAATACGATATTTTCATAATTATGAAATGTGGACTTACGATCAATCGGCGATGATTGATACAATATCCTTTCGGCTTCTTTGAATCGCTCATTTTCAGCTCTACGAGCGGTTCTGGCTTCTTTTGAATCGAGGGAACTGCGACGCGTGGTTCGACCGCGTACAGTGGGGCAAAATGGCGAAAAAATGTTCAAAATACAATTCCGGATACAATTTTTAACCGATTAAAATTTTTTTTGCAAATTACAGCTAACTAAATTCTTAAGAGATCCCTCGAGGCCGATTAAAAAAAAAAATTATTGTTTACTTTATTTATACACAAAGTTGGCAAAAATCGTAAAATTTAAGATATTGTTACTATGATAACACGCAATTAATTCAAAATGGTTGATATTAGTGTTCAATCAATAAATAAACATTCTTGAAACATAACCTAATAGTTTATTATAAATTAATAAATTGTTATTAACAATTTTATTGTTCTAAAAAATGGTAGGTGATTTTTTAGTGGTTTTGGACGTTTATTAAGCGATTTTCGTTTTTAATCCAATTTAAAGTAATATAAAAACACATGAAGACAAAATGGAACAAATTTTATAAACAAATGCGCGGTGTGAGCAATTTTTAAGTGTAAAAAAGTATTTTTTATTTTTTAAGTATAAAAAATATAATATAATAAAATTTTTAAGTATAAAAAATATAATATAATATAATAAAATTTTTAAGTATAAAAAATATAATATAATATAATAAAATTTTTAAGTATAAAAAAGTGCTTTGTTTGACCTGGGAGTGATGTTGCAATAAACTATGTTACAATTTCATGACAATTTTGTGATTTTTATAAACAAATTTTATAAACAAATGCACAGTTTGAGCAATTTTTAAGAGTTTCAGTTACTTTTTTTTTAAACGTACTTTCTTAGTTTTTTTAGTGATACTTTTGTAAACTATATTGTCATTTAATGACAAATGTCATTATTATAAACAAATTTTATAAACAAATGCACAGTTTGAGCAATTTTTGAGTGTTTGAGGTACTTTTTTTAAATGTGCTTTGTTTGACGTGGCAGTGATGTTTCAATAAACTTTGTAACAAACTTTCATGACAATTTTGTGATTGTTATAAACAAATTTTATTTTAAAAATGCACAGTTTGAGCGATTTTTAAGAGTTTCAGTTACTTTTTTTTTTTAAACGTACTTTGTTAGTCTTGCTAGTGATACTTTTGTAAACTATATTGCTATTTCATGACAAATGTCATTGTTATAAACAAATTTTGTAAAGAAATGCGCGGTTATTTACACTCATTTGTTTTTGCATTTGTTTATAACATTCATAAAATTGAATGATGAAATGATAATATAGTTTATTGAAACATCACTGCCACGTCAAACAAAGCACATTTAAAAAAAAGTACCTCAAATACTCAAAAATTGCTCAAACTGCGCATTTGTTTATAAAGTTTTGTTTATAACAATGACATTTGTCATGAAATGACAATATAGTTTACAAAAGAATCAATAGAAAGACTAACAAAGTACGTTAAAAAAAAGTAACTGAAACTCTTAAAAATTGCTCAAACTGTGCATTTTTTTATAACAATCACAAAATTGTCATGAAATTGCAACATAGTTTATTACAACATCACTCCCAAGTCAAACAAAGCACATTTAAAAAAAGTATCTCAAACACTAAAAAATTGCTCAAACTGCGCATTTATTTATAAAATTTTGTTTATAACAATGACATTTGTCATGAAATGACAATACAGTTTACAAAAGTATCACTAGAAAGACTAACAAAGTATGTTAAAAAAAAGTAACTGAAACTCTTAAAAATTGCTCAAACTGCGCATTTGTTTATAAAATTTGTTTATAACAATAAGAAATATATTCCGTTTTTGTCTTCATATGTTTTTATGTTACCTGAAATTGGATTAAAAACGAAAATCGCTTCATAAAGATCCAAAACCCCTCAAAAATCACCTACCATTGTTTATAACAATACAATTGTTAATAACAATTCATTAATTTATAATAAACTATTAATTTATGTTTCACGAATGTTTATTCATTGATTGAACACTAATATCAATCATTTTAAATTAATTGCGTGTTATTATAGTAACAATATCTTAAATTTTACGATTTTTGCCAACTCTGCGTATAAATAAAGTAAACAATATTTTTTTTTTAAATCGGCCTGAAGGGATCTCTTAAGAATTTGGTTAGCTTTAATTTGCAAAAAAAAATTTTTAATCGTTTAAAAATTGTAGCCGGAATCGTATTTTGAACCTTTTTTTTGTCATTTTGTCCCACTGTGGGGAGTAGAGCTAGCCATAATTCGGAACCTATGGTATATAAGACCGATGTGCTGCCAGTATTAAGCCCTATTCAGACGAACGGTTCCCGGTTCCAATTTCGGTTAGGATTGGAACCGTCGACCAATCAGCGCGCAACACGATCCGGTCCCGGTTCGGGTTGTGCGTTTAGGTTTCTCTCTATTTTCAACCGTGGCGATTTCGACCGTAGCCAATCACAGCGATCGATGAAGTCACGTGACTCGTCAGCTGTTGTCAGCTTCCTTGAGAAATATACTACTCTTTTTCTTTTACTCTCTTTTGTGATAATAATTAATCCCATAAGCATACACATCAATTTTCGCTTTTTTTGGCGATTATATTTGTGGCGTGCACTTTCTCTACACGTGTTTGGCAGAAGTTTTCCACTTCCTTCAAACTCAATAAGTTTTCAGTTTTT
>JBAGKK010216520.1:0-22012 GCA_037177015.1 Euceroptres primus | reverse complement strand
CGGGGTGCACATCTGGCTAAGGAACTCAAGGATGTAAGACGAGGACAAGGAAGTCCTTGATTTTCAAGGCCTTATATGAACAAGGCCTTATTTTTTTGTTGTCTTAAGTGCCTTGAAAATCAAGGCCTTGCTCGGATTTTCCTTGCCCTCCTCGATTTTTTCCTTAACATTCCTCGTGTTGAACGGCATCACTAAATTCGTTCGAGAGATATTTGGTTTTGAAAGTAAATTTTGCAAAATAGCCCACTGTGCGGCGCAGCAAAGCAGCAAAATAAGAGGGTCCTAATCAACCGTGAAAACTTGTCCGATCTGGCTGAAATTTTTCACAAGTCTTTTTTTATCCAAAAGGAACCTTATTTCGTAGGAGCAGTGGGATCGGAGAAAAAAATAATTTTTGGGTACACCCTACTGGGGGTCTTTTGAATAATACAGTAGAAGAATTACACAGGCACATAAAAAAATAAAACTGGCATGTGCGGTGAAGTAGACCACTATACCTTTATGTTTTTGGGGTCGCTGAATTTGAATCTAGTGTCAGATTTGCTCCATCTCGTCAGATTTTTAGATAAAATTAGCCTTTTTGGCTATTTATTAAAAACAACATAGGGTGCGAATCTGAAGTTCTAGAAACTTCTAGTACGGTTCAAATTAAAGACTGAACCTTGTGTTTTAAGGTGATTATATTGCAAAAATGAGCGCGAACTCGCTCACCACGTCGCACACTGGGAGGAAATGCACTTTTTTCGTTCAAAAGTGTTTGGGGACTCACAGAATACAAATAATTTGTTCATTATTCCATTTAATTGTTATAAACAAATTTTATTAACAAATTTGCAAATAGTCTCATTATCGGTGAAAAATTTTTCTTTTTGATAAAAGTGCTTCGTATTAATGTAGGAATGACATTTAATCACAAAAATAATTGAAAAGTTAATAATAACCATTTTTATAAACAATTCTTATAGCAAAATATTTATATTTAAGGTTTTCAAATTATAATTTCTTTTAATCGCCGAAACGGCTGCAAGTATTTTTTTAAAGTATAAATATTTGATAATATTTGGTGAAATATAACAATTTAAATTTTTATAAACCAAATAGATAAACAAATTAAAAATTTTGGCTCTTTCCCATAGAAAAAAAATGTTTTTTGCACTGGAAATGTTTCAAACTATTGAACGAATGACTGCTAGGCACAAATATATTTGAAAAGTTAACAATAACCATTGTCATAAACACTTCTTGTGGCAAAATATTTAAGTTTAAGATTTTTTCAAATTTTAATTTTCTTTAATCGCTAAAATGGCTACAGATATTCCTAAAAATAATGTATCTTTGATAATAGTTGGTAAAATATAACAATATAAATGTTTATAAACAATTAAGATAAACTAATTCCAAATGTTGGCAGTTTCACTTGGAAAAAGTCAGGTTTTCAGTCGCAATAGCTTGAGAATGAATAATAACCTTGCATGCTAAGATTCACTCAATGAAAAATCTTTTGAAAATTTGACCCACCGACTTGTTTGCCAACCCCCCAATTCTGCAAAGATTATTGTCAGAAAACGGGATTGGTAATGGATGCAGAAAAACAAGTACTTTTTCATGAATTTCAGATTTTTGAAAAATTTCTTCTTTCGGAACTGATACAGGGGTCCGAACTTACTAACAGTTTCTGTACTAAATCAGTGTTAGTAGCAACACGAGAAAACTTGCGTGAATTGAACTCTCGAATATTCCTGTAGTCTTTATTCCGAGCTTCACCTGCTTCTTCGGAAAACCGTCCAATTGGTAAGAGAAAATGTTTCATAATATCAGGTCCGTATAATAATATCTTATGGACGGTTACAGGCATGTAGTACCACGGGTATAAACGTACGTACAGTTGTGCAATCTCCATAGTACATGTTTCAAATGTTTCCAAGTCGGTTGACTTTGTACTTGTTAATTTGTGCCGAATGTAAGCAAATCTTTCCACCAACTCTAAGTCTATCCTTGTAATTTCTGTTTGTTCAGGGTCTATAAAACACCTTCTTGTGCTATTCCCATCATTGGATGTGCCTGTGCCTTGTTTTACTGCATCTATAACTAATCCTGTCTTCTGAGGAAAAGCTTTGCAAATTCGAGTCTTCGCCTTCTTTTACAAATCTTTATATACATCCATATCTACTCGTCATTTCTTAAAATCAATTCGATACGCTATATGCAAAAGATTTTCCATAAAGTGAATCCTAGCATGTAGTGTTGACAATCCATAATCACATGACTTGATATCTATAACTTTGTCTTTGACTCTACCTAAGTCATTCATCTCTTTAGGCGTAGCTTGACAAATGTAACAAATCATAGATGATAAAGTTCCAGAAAGAGCCTTGCAAAGTTTTCCGTCCACCATCGTCAACTTCATATCAGGTTTTATCACAAAGGTACCGGAATCGTTTTTTATTATTGCGGGCTTCATTTTATCGATTTCTTTCTGAAGGGATGATATTACTGAAGTGATTTTTTCTGGGGTTTATTTTGAGAATTCATATAGTATTGGCCTGCAATATGATGTTGACGATGGATTAGGATTTTGCCAGACTACAGAATTTACCGAATCCTCTAAGTGAAGTCGCAGTGGTACCATTGAAACCGTGAAGATACTATTAACCACCATATCTGGATCATTTTTCTTTTGCTTGTATTGCTTTGGCTTGAAAAACCATCGGAACCGTATTTCACAATTAACTTCAACTTATGAGGTTTCCTTGTATCGGTAAATGGAAGAGAAATATCACAATCTATAAAAATCCGAGATATCGTGTGATCTAATAAAGATTTCATTCCGATTGTAAAATCCTTTTCCGTTACTTTAATCGAATGTGGATAACGTTCTTCTTTAGCTTTTGCCAAATTGTCGTATGCTGGGTAAATATCCGCATTTCTCTTTTTTGCCTGCATATGGATCATGTGAAACTGACTTTCAGACAAATCATCTTCCTCTATTAACGCCAAAGCTTCTTCTGATGTGTAAGAAATCGGGCAATCATTCATATTTTCGTTTTCATCGGAAAGTAAAATTGAATTCATGAATTCTGATACTTTCTGCCTATCACATAGATTTGGCGAACGTAAAAAAGCCTCTCTTATTTCGATGTCAGTACATTTTTCCCGGATATCCATTAATTTTCTTCGTTTTGTCGAAGTAGAACATTCTACTAAGTCACCTGAGTTTGGTCTTCCGCATTTGCCATTACTTTCAGGTTGAAATTCCGCGATAAAATATGTGTTCAAGCAATCTGCAAACTTTTTGTCGAAACAAGTTTTAATAAATGATGAACTGTGCCATTTTCTTTTTAAATGAGGGATGAAATCATGATTTAATTTGTTTTTAACCTTTTCCAATTGTTTAGCGTTTAAATTAAATTCTCTTCTTAAATACTGCGCCAAATCTTCCACACCTCCATTGGAACTAGAAATCAAAAAATCGGATAGGGTCTTTTTGAGAACTTTTAAAGTATCCATTTTGCCTTATTAGAAAACCATTTATTGGACAAATATTAAACACAACAAATTGTTTTACAATGGCCTAAAATTAATTAGTACTTACATCTATTATTAACACAAACTCCCAGAATTAGAAAACTGAACAAATAAAGAAAATAAATATAATGTACTGTAGAAAAGAATACAACTGTGAAAAGAAAACTCTTAGTCCAATACATGTATTCCTGAAAAAGAAATTTAAACCACTGAAAATTATTAAAACAAAATATAACTTTAGATACTATGGATACGGAAAAAAATTCTATTTCTAAATTTTTCAATTGAGGAGGAATTTTTTGCATGAAATTTGTTAGTAAAAATATTTATAAAAATATTTAATAATTTATTTTTATTAATTAATATTTGTAACTAACTTAGACGCACAACTTAGGCTAAAGCTATTTCGATTGAAAACCAGATTTTTTGCTACGTGAAACTGCCGAAATTTGAAATTTGTTTATCTTAATTGTTAATAAACATTCAGATTGTTACATTTTACCAAATATTATTAAAGATATATTATTTTCAGGAATATCCATTCTGGCGATGAAAGAAAATTTAAATTTGATAAAACCTTTGTCACAATAATTGTTTATAACAATGGTTATTGTTAACTTTTCAAATATTTTTGTGACTAGCAGTCCTTCGTCCAATAGTTTAAAACATTTCCAGTGCAACAAACTTTTTTTCTACGCGAAAGGGCCAAAATTTTGAATTTGTTTATCTCATTTGTTTATAAAAATTTAAATTGTTATATTTTACCAAATATTATTAAAGATTTATTATTTTAAGGAATACCTGAGGTCGTTCTGGCGATCAAAGGAAATTATAATTTGAAAAAACCTCAAATTTAAATATTTTGCCACAAGAATTGTTTATAACAATGGTTATTGTTAGCTCTTTAATTATTTTTGTAATTAAATGTCATTCCTGCATTAATACGAATCACTTTTAGCAAAAACACAAATTTTTTTTACCGATAATAAGACTATTTGCCATTTTGTTCATAAAATTTGTTTATAACAATTAAATGGAATAATAAACAAATTATTTGTATTCTGTGAGTCCCCAGACATTCATTTGAGACAATATAAAGTTTACCTAAGCAGTTATTAAAGCGTAAAAAATTTTTATGTAAAAAATTTCAGTTTTTCCATACTTTGAGTAAAAAAATTATTAATAAACAAATAAAGGAAACAAAAGTTCTGACCGCGAAGCTCTTCAGAATTTAATGTACTTTAATTTAAAAAAAAAATTAAAAATGGCTCTGGATATTTTTGAACGAAAAAAGTGCATTTCCTCCCAGTGTGTGTCATGGAGGATAATCTCTGAGCGCTTCGCCTGCCGAAACCGGCTCGGGCGCATCGGCAGGATCTGATGCAGACAATGGCCCTGGCATCGATGAAGTTTGGTAGGAAATGAATTTATATGCTAATAAATCAGGAATTTATTATTAAGAAAAATATTAAAAAATTCGTATTTGTTTATGAAATTTTTTATAAACAATATTATTTGTTTATATTTAATGAGAATTTATTATCCAGCATCATTCCACTGATGAAAATTCCGTGTATTTCTTCACGTTTTCACCAACAATCACAGTGATGATAAATTTATTATTTAAAACTTGTTATTAACAATAATTAATTGATTTTATCTTCTACAAGAATATCTTCATTCATTTAATTTTTTTATACGTTTCCACTGAAAATGACGGTGATGGTAGATTTGTTATTTAAAACTTGTTATGAACAATAAATTATTATTATTATCAATCATATATTTATCTTTTTCAAGAGTAACTTCATTGATTAGGATCGTTAGCGATTTGGATCTCACGAAAATAGTGAAATTGTGGAAATTTCTGATTTTGCCACTTAATTTATTCATGCAAAATTGCACACATCAATAAATTAGTACATCGGACTTGATAACTTTCTTCAAAATTTAATGCTGAGTATTTCTAAACAAAAAATATCGGAATCCGTAAAGAATTACTACCAAAACATTATTTTGAATAGTAAATTTTGATTTGTAAAACTCTGGCTAAAAATCGTACCCCAAACTTTGAATGCGTTTCTCTCCAAAGCATGTTTTTTGCCACTGCGGCAGAGGTTCCTCGAAAACCACTCATCTGATTGGGTTTAAATTTTTTGAGTGCATTTTTATATAGATTATCTCTCGTCCATCACGGGGATTTTTTTCATAACTTCCGGTGAAAAAAATTATTGAAAATTGAAAAAAATGACAAAAAAACAAAAAAAGGTCGCCATTTTGTCCAAAAAAAATCCCCGTGATAGACGATAGCCAGTCTATTCGTGTTTATTAATCTTGTTCGACTTTTTGTTTCAGATGATTACAGCGACCTGTAGCTCTGCCGCAGTCCAAAAAAACAAAAAATTTTGTTTGTTATAACTATGTCAACAATTTTGATTTTATTAAAAAAAATTTCATACAAAACTTGTAGAAATTACTTTTCCCAACAAAACAAGAAAAAAATAAAATTTCACAGTCTTATAGTCCCTTAAGAATATAATTCAATTTCACATAAATTATAATAGCAAAAATTAAATTCCAAACTTATTACGATTATTACGATATTACTGATAATTTGTCCCTTTTTAATTTTATATACACCTAGTTGTAGAAATAATATATTTTCTCACTGAGTTCTTCTGATGTTGAATTTATAAAATCCATCTATTATATTTTTAGAATATTTTAAAAGTTGATAGCTTTCAGGAAATATTATTTTTTTAATTTCAAAAGTACTTCTATAAGAAATTAGCGTATAATTTAATTTTAAAAACTTTATCACGTGATTTAGACTTTTTAGCACTCTCCGGAAATTAATATAAAAAGTAACATATTTACAATGATGAGTAATAACTCTGAAAAATGCCGTTATTCAAAAAATAAATACGAAACTAAATTAATAATGAACAAATTAAAATGACAAAAAAGTGGCTCACCAGAACGAATAATTTGTGTAAAGTTTATTCCGATATTGTTTAAAAAGATATCCAGATTTTGCAACCTCTCTGACAAATTTGGAGAAATTAGAATAGACTTCATGATGTGGGATCTGCTCGATATTTTTCTTGGTTTATTTTAAGGCGACCTTTTTTGATAAATTGTGATGTAACTTAATGATTAGGTAATTTCTGTAAATTATAAAAAATATACGTTCTTTCTGAAGACAAAAAAAAATCAGCTGGAAAAATAATGAAGTGACCAATAAGCGAACACAAATTTTTTTTATCGTGGCCTTAGAACCAAAGGGTTCTATCTCTCTTTTTTGACAAAATTGAGATTTTAATATCAATGAATAATTTGAGTTATTGTGCACAAGTGAAAGTAATAAAAATTTCGGTAGAGTTACTTAGACATTAAAAATTTGTAATTAAAAGTGTTATTATAGTATAATACGAAACTAGTGGAGAAAGGAAACGATTTCAACGAGTTGATATCGTTGCTTCTCCCCAAGTCAAGTATACAATTTTTCATAACACCTAAATTGAAAATTCGACTCGATGTTGGTACAGCGAGGCGATAGTAGCAGTTTCGACCGTAGGGTTAAAAGTAAAAAAACAGCTGACAGAAACTGCAATTCGTGATGTGACTCCGTTGCTAAGCAGTTTCTGTCAGCTGTTTTTTACTTTCAACCCTAGGGTTGAAACTACTACTTTCGCCCCGCTGTACAGGCATCGAAAACCTTATTTAACTTACTTTTTACAAAAAACAATAGAAGTTTACCTTATTTAAGAATGAAAGACAAAGCCTAAAAATTCCATCTTGAAAATGCATAATTTATTGTAGAACACTTGGAGAGTTTTTAGGCTTAAATCTTTCATAAATAAATAAATGTTCTGGGGCCACGAAATAGAAGAACTTTCAATTATTCTAACAGCTTATTTAATTCATTTTCTGTCATAATAATCAATAAAACTCATTTGTATATAATATTATAATTTGTTTTTTAATCTATGTACCGACTATTCCGAAGAAAAATGTCTTAACAAAGATTTCCGAATACAGAGTGTATCAACTATATTCTGCTTCGCTAGTGTCGTTTCTTTGTGTATTCGTAAATGGAGATACGACACTCTAGCGAAGTAGAATACAGTTGATACACTCTGTAATCGGAAATCTTTGTTAAGACAATTTTCTTCGGGACAGTCGATACAATTATCATCGTTTCAGTTAGATAATAAATTTGTAGAAAATGATAGTCATAGAATAGATCAAGAAAGAAGAATGTAGCTCACTTGTGTCCGATGAATTCGCCATAATTATGTTTCGGCCAATCTTCCGAATTTTAGTATTTAAGAAATTGAATAAATGTCGAATTTTCAACATGTAGACTGTATCTTATCGTAAATTTAAAAGAATATTTTAATACGATCATAATAAAAAAATGTCTTTATCGAGGAGTTGATAACTCGACCGATCGGGTGTACACCTACTTCTAACTTCAAGATACTTCAGGATATTGCAATGACTTCAGAAGATTTCACTGACTTCAGGAGATATCAAGTGACTTCAGGAGAATTCAAGTGACTTCAGGATAATTCAAGTGACTTCATGTGAATTCATGTGACTTCATGTGAATTCAAATGACAATATATTTCAGGAGATTTCAAGTGACTTCACGTGAATTCATGTGACTTCACATGAATTCAAATGACTTCAAATATTTCAGGAGATTTCAAGAGAATTCAAGTGACTTCAAAAGAATTCAAGTGAATTAAAGTGACTTCCGATATTTCAGGAGATTTCAGATACTTCAAGAGACTTCAGGAGATTACATTACAAATAATGTACACCTGACTTCACGAGTAGTCAACCCCTCGGTCTTTGTATAAATCTCTAGGCCACGTAAAAAAAATTGTTTGAAAACATCACTGTAAAAATATTATATGGTTACTTAAGAATGTATACATAATATGTAGATTATAAAATAAAGCACAAGAATCCTAGATTCATTTTTTAAAATTGAATCATCTACGAGCGAAAAAGTTTCAAATTTTCTAGTTTATTTCGGGACAACGATACGAGAATATTCCACAGGAACATTCAGGGCACTTTCGGGACAATGTTCCCGCAAATATATTATAATATCTTTGGTTCTAGGAATATTCCACAGGAACATTCAAGACACTTCCAGGGCAACGTTTCGGGAATATTCCACAGGAACAATCAGAGCACATTCAGGGCCATATATATTCAGGGCCGCAGGAATATTCCCGGAAAATTCCCCAGGAATACTCCATCAGATGCAGGATATTTTAAGGTTCCTGCAGTATTGCTGGAATATTCTCTGGGAATATTCCCAATGTTCCAATGGAATATTCCGGAAATGTGAGTGGAATATTCCGTGCCATGGGGGTTATTATTAAAAAGTAAATTAAATTTTATATTTTAATTACTTTTAATGTAAATGAAAAGAAGCAATTTCAATTTGTTTGAATTGAATAATACAGGGATCAGAGCCAATCCCCTATTCCCCCTATTTTCCGCCTTTTCTCCTATTTTTCTTAAGATCCCCTAAAATGCCTATTTTTGAGAATTTTTCCCCTTTTTTCAAAACTTTTCCCAAATTTTCTAAACTGACTCTAAATCTTCCGGACTCTTTCAATGTCTTTCAAAAATTTCCATAATCTAAACTTCGGTTCCAGGAATATTTCATAGGAACACTCAAGACACTTCCAGGGCAACGTTTCGGGAATATTCCGCAGGAACAATCAGAGCACATTCAGGCTCATGTTCCAATATTTCGCAGGAATATTCCCGGAAAATTCCCCGGGAATATTCCAGATGTAGGACATTTTAAGGTTCCTGCAATATTGCTGGAATATTCTCTGGGAATATCCCCAATGTTCCAATGGAATATTGCGGGAATGTCAATGGAATATTCCGTGCTATGGGGGTAAAGTATTAGGGAATTTACAAAATGCTTACCTATAAGCATCTCGTACATTATTACACCTAAAGACCAACAATCACAAGCTGGTCCATATCCGGTTTGCATGAAGACTTCAGGCGCTATATAATCGGGAGTTCCTACTGTACTATAAGCTAATGCCCTCCTATTTCGTTTCCAACTTTCAGCTCTTCTTTTACTATCCATGGCTCCACCACTGCCACTGCCACATGAAGTCACTATTGAAATTATAAATCTTTTATTAAAGATACACATATGGTCGACAAAAAGAGAAAATCTTAATTTACAAAGTTTTCAGTTATCACAGTACCTATTGTTAAAAAAGGTGAAAATATGATTTTTTCAAAAATAGGTGACAAATAGAATGCATTTTTTGCATCTATTTGTATGTATGAAAACTTGGCCCTCCATTATCAAAATTTAATTTTTTTTTAGAGTTGTCGTAGAGTTTGGAAGTCAATTGGAGGTAAATAATTCAAACACACCATATTAATTATGCAACGAACAGTGGGGCAGAAAAAAGTCTCTGGGCAAATTGATATTCAGAAGCGGTTTGTGAATCGATGTGAACGTTTTTCTTTTAAATTAAAGCTATAATAAAATTCCGCATAAATCGGTCAGGACCGATTTTGAAAAAAGTTTTTTTTTTATTCAATAATAAAAATGGAAAAAAATTTTTTTTAGAAGAGTACCGGTTTTCGACAAATACTTGGATTCAATCCAAAATACCTAAAATCAATGAAGCAACTATCCAGAAAAGTTGTCTAATAGCTTAGAAATCGTTAAAAAATTTATTGAATTTGTTATAAACAAATAAGTAAGTGAAAATGAATTCATGGGGATTGACAGTGATTCGTGAATTGATTTGCACTAAATTTGAACATTTTATGGATAAAAAACGGTTTTTAATTGAATTCATGAAATATAATAAATAAACTGTTATTTTATAAACAATTATCCATAGCAGGTACTGTTATTTTATAAACAAATTTTATAAACAATTATCCATAGCAGGTAGTTATGTTGACAAAAATCAAGTTTTTTCTATTGAATCGGCCAAAAATTACACGAAAATGTCACAAAATTATCAGATTTATTCATCCAATAACAACCGATGATTGTTTAAACAAATTTAATTAACAAATGCACTGTCTGGCTATTTTTAGAGGTAAAAACTTGGTTTTTTCAACGTAATGAAGTGTAAATAACTAATTTCTGAAATTTTAGGGAGCTTATTTGACAATCAACAATTTTCATTGTTAACAACAATTGTTTAAACAAATTTTTATCATCTTAGGCATTTTTAAAGAAAAAATTGCATTTCTTTAGGGTATTAGCAGACTGTTATTTAGTAATGGCTCTGTGCTATTTTTCGATAACAATTGATAATTGTTTAAACAAAATTAATTAACAAATGCATTTTTCGGCTATTTTTAAAGGTAAAAACTTGGTTTTTTTAACGTAACCAACTGTTAATTACTCATTTTTAAACTTTTGTTTATAAAACTCGATAACGATCCACTATTGTTATTGTTATTAATAATTTTATAGACAATTTTTTGTCCTCTCATACATTTGTAAACAAAAACTTCCGATTTTCTTGTTAAATATATAGACAATTACTTAGACATAACTCCTTGCTATCATTTGATAACGATGATTTGTTAAACAAATGATTAGATTTTGCACTGCTGGACAGACACGTTATATACATTAAGTAAAACCATTGCTTCCAGAAGCTGCAGCAATCCTTCTAGAAATTACTTAGTGTGTATAACGTGTCTATCCAGCAGTACAAAATCTAATTATATGTTTAACAAATCATCGTTTGTTATCAAATGATAGCAAGGAGTTATGTCTAAGTAACTGTCTACATATTTTACAAGAAAATCGGAAGTTTTTGTTTACAAATGTATGAGGACAAAAAATTGTCTATAAAATTATTAATGACAATAACAATAGTGGATCATTATCGAGTTTTATAAAAAAAGTTAAATTAGTAATTAACAGTTGGTTACGTTGAAAAAACCAAGTTTTTACTTTCAAAAATAGCCGAAAAATGAATTTGTTAATTAATTTTGTTTAAACAATTATCAATTGTTATTCACCAATAGCACAGAGCCATTATTAAATAACAGTTTGCTAATACCCTAAAGAAATGCAATTTTTTGTTAAAAAATGCCTAAGATGATAAGAATTTGTTTAAACAATTGTTCTTAACAGTGAAAATTGTTGATTGTCATATAAGCTCCCTAAAAGTTCAGAAATTAGTTATTTACACTTCATTACGTTGAAAAAACCAAGTTTTTATCTCTAAAAATAGCTAGACAGTGCATTCGTTAATTAAATTTGTCTAAACAATCATCAGTTGTTATTGGATGAATAAATCTGATAATTTTGTGACATTTTCGTATAATTTTTGGCCGATTCAATAGAAAAAACTTGATTTATTTCAACATAACTACCTGCGGATAATTGTTTATAAAATTTGTTTATAAAATAACAATTTATTTATTATCTTTCATGAATTCAATTAAAAAACGGTTTCTGTTTATAAATTATTCAAAAGTGCAAATCAATTCACGAATCACTGCCAATCTCCATGAATCCATTTTCACTCACTTATTTATTTATAACCAATTCAATAAATTTTTTAATGATTTCTAAGCTATTAAACAACTTTTCTGGATAGTTGCTTCATTGATTCTAAGTATTTTGAATTGAATCCAAGTATTTTTCGAAAACCGGTACTCTTCTAAAAAAAAATATTTTTTTTTCCTTTTTCGTTATTAAATAAAAAATAAAAAAACTTTTCAAAATTGGCCCTCACCGATTTATGCGGAATTTTATTAGCTTTAGTTTACAAAAAAAAGTTCAAATCGGTTCACAAACCGCTTCTGAATATCAATTTGTCCAGAGACATTTTTTGCCCCACTGTGCTACGGTTTGTTAGTTTGGTTAGCTAACCTCATCAGGCTAAAATTTTTTATTAAACACCAATGGATAACGTTAAAATATTGTCAAGTAACAACAGTAATAGAGATAACAATTCACTTTTTCTTAAAGAATATTTACCAATATTGTTTAGATTAAAACATTGATAGAATCAATGAGTCAGACGTCGCCCAAAGTCGGGATTAAAATTTTCACATTATCGGAGAACGGAACAACGACAACTGAACGAGTCGTGTCAGATAACTATGATACGTCAAAACGAAGATACAATACAATAATCGAGTAATTAACATATACTAAGAATATACGTGTGCAAGTGAATAGGTATCAGAGAATCTGTATGTGTAAGTGAATGAGGAATTAAGAATTAAATTTTTGAAGTACCGGAAAATATCTGTAATTTAATGAATGGATATCTTTTTTTTTTTTGTTTATACTCTTCGGATTGCTTTTAATGTGAATCATCTCCGAAATGAGACGTTTATCGTAATTAGATTCATAATTTAATATTTTGGTATGATCCCAGTCAAATATATAGTTAAATTTCCTCTGATGTGAATTAATAACTGATTCTTTGTTCCCATATTTTACATGTTCATTGACAACAGTTTTTAAAGATCTCTTCGTCTCACCTACATAAGTAGCATCGCTGTTTTTGCATGGAATTTTATAAAGTAAATTAGCTATATCCCATTTTTCAGTAGAGTGTTTACCGAGTTTCATAATCGATTTTAAAGTAGGTTTTAGTAAAGGTGACGTAGCTATATTGAATTTCTTAAGTGTAGTAGATAATTTATAACAAATATTCGGTATATACGGTAGACATACTTTCGAACATCGAGCAAAAATTTGGTTACAAGAAACATATTTGTCTTTTTTGTTTAATGAAAATTTAATTTTATTCATACGGACTTTTATTTTTCAATGAATTTAGAAGGATGATCATTTTTTAGTAATATTTAGGTAATAATTTTAAGATTGTGTGTTTGTGAGATAATTTCACAGCCCTATCAACTAGATTATTAATCAATGTTAATTATTAACCAATGTTCCTTTTCATTTATATTGGATGACCTAAAAAAAGCTGATGGTTCTGTCTGACGAAGTCTGTTTCTGATACCAATTAGTAATCGGTAACGCATCCTACATGAAATAGGAAGTTCCCTGTTCGAACCCGGGCTGCGGCAGTTCTTTTCTGAAAACTTGGACTGGATAAAATTTAAATAATAATATTGTTTTCTCTAATCAGGGTTAAATCCAAAAAATCGATACTATTGTTATTTTCCAACTTAAAGGTAAATTTAAGATTTTGATGATAGAAATTGAAGGTATTGATGACAAAGTTAATGTGGTCTTTCTTAACACATAAAATGTGTGTTTGAATTATTTACCTCTAACTGGCCGAAAGAAAACTCTACGACAATTAATGCATGGAGGGTGTTCTAACGAAATCTAATCTTTTTTTTAGAGTTATCAGTTCCTTTTAAATAGTTCTAGAGTTCCGAATACCTTTTAACAATAGTTGTGGCGATTAAATATTTAAAAAATTGACTTTTTCCAAAAGTGGGAGCATGCGTGAACTTAGCCCTCCATTTTGAAAAAATCATTTTTTACGATTTAATCGCCAGAACGATTGTTAAAAGGTATTACGGAACTCTAAAACTGTTCAAAAGGAACTCAGAACTCTAAAAAAAAATTGAAAATTTTGATAGTGGAGGACCAAGTTCACATGCATTCAAATAGATGCAAAAAAATGTTTTATAAAATAAATAAATATGCAATGTAAAGCTTATTGATATTTTATTAATTTAACTGAAAACAGAACTATATTCTTTACCCATTTTTTAATGTTTTTTGGTTCAAAAACTATTTCCTCTTTAATTTAAAATTCAAGAATAAAACGTTATAAGTGAAAAACTTCAAAATTTGAACCTTTTTTGAGGTTTTTGCTTAGAACTTTTTTGTTTTAAATATTAAATTAAGAAAAAATATTTTTTGGTCTTTTCAGTAAATTTGCAATCTAATTATGCTCTCTATGAACCTGAAAATATATTATATATAGTTTACGAGAGAAAAAATCAAAAAAATAAATTTGGATTTTCTAACCTTGATTTTTTTGCATTTTTGCAAAAATAGTATATTACGTAACTAGGAGAGAAACGCAACGATTTCAACGAGTGTGACATTAGCTACCCCAGTGAAGCGAGGGCAGATATCACATGAGTTGACTTCGTTCCTTCTCCCCAAGTCACGTATACAATTTTTCATAACACCTAAGTTTAAAATTCGACTCGATGCCTGTACAGCGAGGCGAAAGTAGCCGTTTCAACCATAGGGTTAAAAGTAAGAAACAGCTGACAGAAACTGCAATTCGTGATGTGACTCCTTCGCTAAGCAGTTTCTGTCAGCTAATTTTTACTTTCAACCCTAGGGTTAAAACTGCTACTTTCACCCCGCTATACAGGCATCGAAAGTCGAATTTTCAATGTAGGTGTTATGAAAAAAAAGTTTTTCTTCATAAAAATCATTCTGACCTCAGAGGGTTTGGATATTGTACATGCACTACAAATAGTTTTAAAAATACCGATTGCAATAGCAAATATTATGGCCAATAGAGTGGAAACTTTTAAAAATTTGTAGTATATTTAAAAAAAATTCCTCAATGTTGAATCTGATCCTTAAATCTCAAATCTATTTCAAAATTAGAGACTTAAATACTCCAAAGACCTCCTTAAATGTTTTATGTTCTAAAACAAAATGGAGAGTAACTTGAACCTATTACGAAAAATCATTAATTTTAGTAATGAAAAATTTAAAAATATAGAAGAAAAAAGTAATTAAAAACAGAGTAAACAAACTTGATGTTAAAGAAATTAATACCTACATTTAAATTCTTAATAAAATTTTACTTTATTAATTGGAAAAAGCGGAAAAAGTGAGAAATTTCAAAAACAGGTGAAATATGTGACGAAATTTAAAATAGGTGACGATCTGTAATGGCTGAGTTTTGAATCCTTCCTTCAGAAAATGGAGCAAAGACACCAATAACCGAGTGAAAACTACTTAATATGTTTTTTCTTATGTTATAAAAAGTCATTAAATTAAACTTGATAGCTGACATCGACAACTGGGGCCTTTACTCCAGACCTAAAATTCTGCACATTTAAAAAAAGGGAATTTAAGTAACTAAAACTTACTGAAATCGGACGGTTTTGCCTGACTGAGGTCTCTGTAGAAGTCAGTTCTGTGCGACTTTTTCAAACCTGTGCAAAGCCCAAAGTCCGAAAGTTTTATATGACCTCGTGCATCGAGTAATAGGTTATCCGGCTTGATATCCCTAAAAAGCAGAATTAAATTACACCAAATTTAAAGTTTAATATTCGTAAAATAACAATTGTTATTGAATTTTCCTGAATTAAAATTTTTCGTGTTACCTTGTTAATAATCTTAATAATGATGCCCGTATATTATATTACCTATGAATGAAACCTAATTTGTGTATGGAGTCGATTGCTAATGCTGTTTCAGCTATATAAAATTGCGTGCATTCCTCAGAAAGTGTGTCTTTTTTCATGAGAAGCGTCATCATGTCACCTGCACAAAAAGACATGAAATTCCAAATATAAAACGTTTCCTCAAAGTTTCAAGTATACTGATATAATGGACATTATTAAAAGAAAGACTTCTGGATCTCTTTGATATAAAATTCGTCTATATTTGTTCTTCAGATCCGTTTTGGTATTTATTTAAAAAAATACGCCGTTACGCAAAAAAAGAGGATGATCTTGATAATCTTTTATATTTCTAATAATTGTGGCCATACAATTTGTAGAAGGTAAAAATAAAACAAAAATAATTCTGGACCCAAAGGGAACTTTACACCAGATATTATTATTAAAGTAGAATCTTTAATGCATCTCTTACCTCCAGGTAAAAACTCCATAATAAGATAAAGATTAATTGGATCTTGGAAACTATAGTACATTTTAACAACCCACTGATGATCTGCTTCGACTAACACGTCTCTTTCAGCTCTAACATGAGCAACTTGTTCCTTTTCGAGCATATCTGCTTTCCTGAGGATTTTCATTGCATAAACATGCCCAGTATCTTTCTTCTGCACTAGTCTAACCTGTTTCCAACAAATGAACAATTTATTAATTATAGTCTACTCTTCTGTTGAATGCTTTTTAGTTTAAAACTGATTAGAAATGTAGATATTTAATAAAAAACTTTACCTCGCCAAAGGCTCCTCTGCCAATGACTTTAAGAGGTTCAAAATCCTCGACACCAAGTCTGGATCGTTTCAGACGAAGAAATTCAGTTTCTTTTTGAGCATGCTGTAACCTCTTCTCCTGCTTCTGCTGCTCAGAAAGTCCTTCATCTTTCAAGGACTCCTCCAATTTTGCGAGTCTCTGTTTTCGTTCAATATGTTGGGCTATTAAATTGCTATAATAATTTTCCAGGGTTACCTGCAAAAGAAAACTGATTTAGGGAAATTGCCTTACAAATTGTCTACTTTTTAACATTTAAGAGCAATTCTTTTTCACACGAGTTTTCGTTTTTAAAATTGGTTTTTGAAAATTGAATGTATAGCATACTTTGGCTTTTGTCGCCTTGTCCAGGGTATGACCACTAAATCTGATTGTGCTCTCTGTAGCAGCCATATCCAGCACTCCTGAAACAGAAAAAACAAATTATAAGTAAATGATTTTACTGAAATTGCACAATTCCTTTAAATTTCAAAGAAAAACTACTTGGGTAGTTGGAAATTTTTCCTGGATCGTAGAAACTATATGGATCGTATCTACTTTATCACACTATTCTAAATAAGTAAAATCATTCATCAATCAGTGAAATCTCAATTTCTGTAATTTCACTTGAAATTCAAATTGTCAACTGTGAAGTTCTATTTTGTGGAGTTCCTAACATCCATATGCAAAAAATAGATCGATACCTGACGACGAATTGCAAAATAAGCAGAAAACTAAGAGAAACCTTTCATTAGACTCGTGGCGTAAGACACATTCGCAAGTGTGTAAGAAACTGATCAACTTGTGTAAGACATTTAAATATATATGAAAAAAATTTGAAAATCCTGATAAACATTGTTCCTACAGTTTTCAAAATGGAAAAAATTATCTCTTACGTTTCTTTCTCTCAATGTAAAACATTCGATGAAGTACTCGTTTTTATCACATCAAAATCAACACTTCCAGAACTAGAAAATTCTTTTCATCTTGACTCCAATATTTCAATTCAGTTTGACGTTATCTACCCAGAACAAACAATATTACCTTTGAACTCGTATATTGACTGTCTATCTGCTTTATTAGGCGATTGATAATTTCATTTCACACTGCACTCGTGGAGCTTAGGTGCAAGTGTCACTCTATACACAAGTAGGTAGGCATCCAATTTTAGCTGAAGGCATTACTCGTCTGTACACACGTGCAAGTGCAAATAACTCGAGGAAGTACTTTTCAATTTTCAAATTTCAAATTCCATACAAAGCTTAGGAACATGATACTCCAAAAATTACATCACAAATTGTAATTTTGAAAAGAAACATGGACCATTCGTTACAAAGCTTACATTCTGACAGTATGATAAATACATTCTCTTTGAGTGTAACTATTACTACACAAAATCGTCGACCATGAAGAAAACACTGTGTCTACGTAGAACGAATCGTTCAAATAAAAAGCCTGCTGGCAACGACTACCGTTCTACTTCTTCCGTCGGTAAGCAAGACACCGGATGGAACTGGTGTCACCTGATCGTGATCACTCGCGTGTTTCGCTGTCTTTCTAGTTTCTACTTTGCTTTACTAACTTAGAGCACATTCATGTACTTTATATATGTATATATAGAACTTGCTCAACGTTTTCAATGCTATAGGTTAAGTTAAGCGGTTCATATTTATTCCACTCTGCAACATAACAGTACATTGAATCCGTTTTGATTAGGCTGAAGTTTCAGACGTCTAGTTTGACGAATTAAAAAAAAATAAATTTACACTCAAAATTTATAAAAAAAGATCCAAAGACATTCCCGATAGTTTATAATGCGGTCTAGGCCATAAAAAAGTAGTTTAGGGCAAACAAAAATGTAATGTTTCGAAAACTGTCAATTCTCGAATAGAACCAAACAAGTTTACCACTTTTAGCCATCGGCAATCGAAAGCTAGTGGTCCAAAGGTCTAAAGAAAAAAATATTAACAAAAATTTTCCTCTGCGGAGAATAGTCAAAATGAGCAAAAACTAAACCACGAATTCCCAACCACGAACCTTGACGGTATATTTTCGAAAAGAACCAAACAAGTGTATCACTTTTAACCATCGGCAATCGAAAGCTAGTGGTCCAAAGGTCTAAAGAAAAAATATTAACAAAAATTTTCATTTGCGGAGGATAGTCAAAATGAGCAAAAACTAAACCACGAATTCCCAACCACGAACCTTGACGGTATATTGTCGAAAAGAACCAAACAAATGTATCACTTTTAACAATCGGCGATCGAAAGCTAGCGGTCCAAAGGTCTAGCAAAAAATTATTAGCACAAATTTTGATTTGGGGAGGTCAGTCAAAAGAAGCAAAATGCATCAAAAAGCATTTTGATTGACCTCCACAAATCAAAATTTGTGCTAATAATTTTTTTCTAGACCTTCGGACCACTAGCTTTCGATTTCAATTTCAATTTCAATTTCATTCGATTTCAATTTCAAAATTCCCTGACTTTTCCCTGACCAATTTTTCATTTTCCCTGACCATTATCTGACGTTATAATTATAATTATATAATACAGGGATCACAGTGGTTCAGTAGTTCAATTTCAGGGAAAATAGGGGATCTCTTTTTCGAAAAAGGCGATTTTTTAAAAAGGGGGAAGTTTTCTTCTTTTAAAAATACTAAGGAAGCTGCAATTCTCCAGAATCTTAAAGAATCCTCAAAAATCTTAGATTCCTGTCTAGAATCTAATATAACACTCCTCGAATCTCTAAACTATCAGAATATTTGTAATGCTCTAGAATTTTCTAAAATCCTTCAAGACTTCTGTACTTTTCAACAAACTTTTAAAATCTTCTAGAAAATTTTTGATTTTCCATAAACTTGTAGATTCTTTAAATCTTTTGAAATCATAAAAAATTATCTATCTAAATTTTTGAAAGTGTTTTAGAATCTCCCAGACTTCCTGATTCTTCCATAAAGTTCTAAAATTTTTTAGTCTATTCCAGACTTTTTTTTGAAGACTCAAAAAGTCTATAGAATTTTAGGAAGATTCTGAAAACACTCTAGAAGATTCTTCAAGATTATTAGAGTATTTTGTAGACTTGAGACACGAAGGAAGCTGCAATTCTCAAGAAACTTAAAAAATCCTCAAAAATCTTAGATTCCTGTCTAGAATCTAATAAAATACTTCTCAAATTTCTTTCAGAATTTGGAATGGAACTTGGAACTTTTAGAATCTTTGGAATACTCTAGAATTTTCTAAAATCCTTAATGACTTCTGGACTTTTCAACAAACTTTTAAAATCGTCTAGAATATTCTTCAAGATTATTAGTCTTTTGTAGACTTGAGAGGGTTCTAAAGGATTCTGCAGAATTCTAAAAATTCTAATGCAATTTAGAATAATGTGTTTAAAGTTTTGAACGTTTAAACGAAGTTTTTATTTGATTTTATTTTAAACTCAAATTTGTTCTAAAATATTGGTTTATTATTATAGAAAATAATGTAATGATAAAGAAGCTTATGAGCTTATTTCTCTTTATTTTGTAGATTAAACGATATTTCAAGATAAATTTGCCTTAAAGAAAAAAGTTCGTTCATTTGAACTTTCAAAACTTCAGTTACATTTCAGATTATTCTTGAGGATTCTAGAAGATTTTAGAAGAACATGGAAGGGTTCAGAAGATTTTAGAAGATTCTGTAATATTCTAGTATATTTTGTAGAATATTAAAGAATTTTTGAAGATTGTATTGAGAATTCTTTTAGATTGTATAAGATTATTTTGTATAGGAGAATCCAGAAGATTCTAAAAGATTATGGAAGAATCCAAAAGAATCTAAACGAATGTAGATTTTAGAACAGTCTAGAATATTTTGGAGAATTTTTACAGATTTCGATAAGTTTTGAAGATTCTAAAGAATTTGAGAAAATTTCGACAATCTTTTGTAGACTTTGAAAGATTCTAAAAGATTCTGTAGAAAATTTTAGAAGATTCTGAAAGAGTATACGTTGTAGTATACGTTATATGTAGTATACGTTATAGTATAAATAGTATACGTTGTAGAATATTGAAGAATTTTGGGACATGTATTATTTTATAAGATTATTGTAGGAGAACCCAGAAGATTCTAGAACCGTAGAGTTCTAGTAAGTATTTGTAAGGATTTTAAATCAATTTGAAAGATTCTGGAGGATTTTAAGAGATTTTAGGAGACTCGTAGATTTTGAAAATTTGGAAATTATGGAATATTTCAGAAAACTTGAAAAGAGTTTTTGAATATGTGATAAGTTTCTATTTCTCATAATTCTTGGAAAATTATTCGGAATTTTGAATATAAAAAGGGAAAAAGGGAGGGAAAAGGAATGGAACTCCAAAAAAAATTAATTTTAGGAAATTTGGAGAATAATATAGGAAAGGAGGAAAATAAGGGGAAAAGGGGAATAGGGGACTGACTGTGATTCCTGCTAATATTATAATTTTGTAATATTACAATTATATAATTATAATTATAACTATTGAGATATAAATGATACTTTAGAAACTAAACAATTAAAATTTAAAAAGTTTACAATTATACAATGTCAAACATAAAACAATCCATTAATAGAACATACATATAACGTTCAGATTTTTCTGGTCTTACGATCAAAGAAAAAGAATAAGAATTAAAATTCCAAGTACTAAAATTTCATTTTTGGAATCAATTTTAAAAATTACAAAAAGCGCAACGTTTCTACCCCTTCTGTGGGTCATCATCAGGCACATTATACCTAATAAAATATCAAAATGAAAATCAAGATCAACAAAGATCAAATCAAGGTAAAATCATTAAATGTTCAATTCAAAGCAATCAAGATTTAATCAATTTAGGTTGAAATATACAGATATTTAAAAAATTGTTCAGTTCTAAATTTCAATTGTTTCGTTCCTAACTTAAATCGTTCAAAACAGTGCAATTTTAAATTAACGCTCCAAATAGAATTAGAATGTCACTCAAATTTTCAACTTTGAAGGAACCTAATTTGATATTTTTCACCTTCAAACAGTTCACTGCTTCATTTTGAATCTGTCAAATTATGATAGATTTAAAATTAAAATTGTTAAATTATATTGAAGAATTAAATTTACAATTCTAAGCATTTAAATTTTTAAATTATTTGGTCTTCAACGCTCGGAGTTTGAAATTCATTAATTTTACATACACTCGTCGCTGAATCGAAGCCCCCTGAATCGAGGA
This sequence comes from Euceroptres primus, assembly GCA_037177015.1. Taxonomy (NCBI): domain Eukaryota; kingdom Metazoa; phylum Arthropoda; class Insecta; order Hymenoptera; family Figitidae; genus Euceroptres; species Euceroptres primus. The sequence goes on along the minus strand of JBAGKK010216520.1, from coordinate 119 downwards.
CCACCCTCATGGTCGTTTACGCTTCACTGATTCTGTCGCCGACCCTGAGCGTCCCGCGACGGCGTCATCGCTCGAACAGGCAGGGCCGCCAGACGTTGTTTACATCACGACTCTCTGCG
>JBAGKK010216409.1:0-22014 GCA_037177015.1 Euceroptres primus | reverse complement strand
ATGTGGACTTTTGTAAGGTTAAATTGTCGAATTAAAAGTTTTTTACCTTATTTATATAGAAATTTTACATTAAATTCAATGGACACACTTCATTCTATGTATATACATTTTTCGTGTTTTTTTAACCAAAATTCTTATAAACTTAATCACAGGAGTTTTGATTAATCGCGTCTGTCTTGTGTGACTGAATCTGTAATTAATATATTTGTTAAAATTTTTTAAGGTTATGAGCCACATTTTCTGACAATGTCAGAAAACATGGTTCATAATCTTAAAAAATTTTCATTATAACATAAAAAATTTGTATTACAACAAATATATAAATTACAGATTCAGTCACACAAGACAGACGCGATTAATAAAAACTCCTGTGATTAAGTTCATGGGAATTTTGGTTAAAAAAACACGAAAAATGTATATACATAGAATGAAATGTGTCCATCGAATTTAATGTAAAATTTCTATATAGTTAAGGTTAAAAACTTTTAATTCAACAATTTAACCTTACATCGATTTTTTCCAAATACTTAATTGCTAACTTGTAGCAGAAAATTATAAATCGTTCCGGTCGACCGTAACGGTTAAATTAAAAAATTTAAATTTGTTCAATGTGAAATTGCTAATTTACATGTCTCGAGTCACGTCACACAAGAAAACTGTCATATTTATGGTTACTTCAAAAATAATTTTTAGCGTCTTTTATTATATTTTTAACTAATATTTAACTCTATATCTTTATACTCATTAAATTTTTCGTAATTAATTAACTAATTAAGTAATTTCCTTACATAATTTCATTTTCTAATTTTCAAATTTTCGTCAACCAATCTTCAAATGTTTTTAAATACGAATGAAATACCGACAGATCCGCTTCTCTCGCAAAATCAATTTTTTTTGTTTTTTAATAACGATTTTGAGGCAAAAGCACTTGTTTGTCCAACTGAAGAATATGATTTTCTAGGACTTACAGATAATATAAAGAAATTCCCAGTGTTGTGCTTTCAGAAATTTTGTCATTTACTTTTTCACTGAAAAGTATAAGGTTTCTGAGATATGCCCATAAACATTCAAGAAAATTTATGTTTCACGATTTTCTCTTTTTTCGTTTGCAGGCCTTTTCCTGATGTCACAAGGGCGTCTGGCGGAGGCTGCAGAGGAGCAATTACGAGCTGCCGAGTTGTCTCGTTCGGATTACGATTTGGCCGTGGCAGCAGCATCGGCTCTACGTCGAGTGGATCGTCGAGAGGAAGCTGAATTTTGGTACAGGCACGCAATGGGCCTGAGGCCTCATGACGCCCGAAGTCACACAAATCTTGGTGCCATTTTGCATCTAAATGGCAAATATAAACAAGCAGAAGCAGCGTACAGAGAGGCCTTAAGATTACAACCAGGCGACGCTACCACGATGACCAATCTTCACAAACTTGCAACTCTCCTTGCGTGACCCAAAAAAGGCCCAAAATTTCGACGTTTCCCACGTCCGTTACCAATGCATCCTCCCCTTTTTTATCCCGAGAGGAGCAAGGACGACAAAGGAATTCGATGACAGAGAAATACTGATTTTATTTCTCGTGCAAGAGAAATCAATAACCGTTGGTCTTCTGATACATAAACCAAACGGAATATTCATCTGTGGAATCGCTCATGTCACTGATCGACAAAGCCATCCGCTGTATGGAATGTAAAGAATAAAGCTTCATTTATTTTTCTCTAAATATAATCTGATTTTTTCATTTGAGAGTTTTTCCTGATTCCTTGATATTTCATCCAATGTGAGCTTCCTGGAAAAAATGCGTTCAGATGGTAAGAAAATAAATATTTTACATTTCAGGAGTTAGAAACAAATAGTGCAAAGTCTATTCTGATAAAAAAAGAGAGAGAGAGCAAACCTGTAGAAAAATGGATCAAGAAATCCATTTGTTTCATATTTTTCAATTCAACTTGGTGTAATATTTTTTACGTATCTAATAGTTTTTTGCCTCTTTTATTTTTCAATTGCCAAAATAAATACTTTAAGGTTTGTCAGTGACACTTTTTCCAATTTTGATTAGTCACTTTATAAAAATTTGATCACTTTTTTCTCTTCTTCAAAGAATTTTGGTAACATTTTCAACTTTTTAGCAGTTTATGCTTCGCTCTTTTTACATTTTCAATATTTTAATGTATGACAGTGAATCATTTTTTCATTTTTGGTCACGTTTAGTCATTTTGTAAACATTTTATAACTTTTTCCATTTTTTCAATGAATTTTGGTCACATTTTTCACTACTTATCAATTTATTCTTCGCCCCGTTTACATTTTCATATTTTACAAATATCAAAAGGTATTGAATTACTTTTTTTTACTTCTTTTTACATTTTCAGATTCTAAGAAAGTTTACTATCATGCCAAGTAAAGGAGAATACACTTATCACTTATATTTTTTATTATTTTTTTAAAATTTGTTCCGTCAAGCATTTTATGTTATACACTATTTCATTACTATTACTATTACTATAAATTACTGTACTATAAATTCTATGACTATAAATTCATTATATGTCTCTTTTTCAAACAGACAATTCCTAATACTAGTAAGACGAGACTCAAACAGTAGTTTATTTGTAAAATATTTTTTGTAGCATAAAATTAAATAGCATTTTTTTCATTTAAGAAGAGGAAAAACTAATTAAATTCTGTACAGAAAAGAGTTCAAATTAACTCTTTGTAATGCACACATGTTGGACCATACTTTTTTTGCGGTTTTTTGTGCATAATTCGTAATTATTGGCATTAAATTTGGCCAACATATTTTTGGTATATTTACGATCTTTTGCGTTAATTTTTTGGCATCCCAAACTGATTATTATAGAAGAAAAAAATTTTCTGCCTTCATAAAAAAAATTAAGGTTTAAAAATTTTAAATAATAATAAAGCGATATTTTAAATAGTGATTTCTTTTATCTGTTCCTTTGAAACTATTAAAATATTATGAATACGAAAAAACAGATTTTTGAAAACAAAAACATTATTATACTTTCAAGGATCACAATTTTAATAACGATGTTTTATTCAGAGAGAGATGTCCTATTTAAGAGAGAAAAGAACGTTTTACATGGAAAAATTCTAAACATCCTAAAATTGTTAGTTTATAAGATTTTATTACTTCTTTAACTTTCTTCCAAATTTAAAAGATTTTATTACTTCCTTAAGTTTCTACAAAATTTCTTAAAATTATGCGATTTTAATGAGTGATAGTTCATTTTGTCAGAAAAATGATTCATTATAACACTTGACCTTTTCGAATTTTTGAAAATAAATTCTTTAATGACTGTATTTATTATAATTTTGCCTAGAAAATCTTTTATACAAAAATAATTATATTAGTTAACTAATTTAATTTTATAAATTATTAATATTAATAATATTATTGTTAAAATAAGTTTATAAATAAATGTTTTAAATAAATTTATATTATAAATTGTTTTATTATTAATAGCAAACCCATTAAAATCTTAAAATAGATAATAAATAAAATAATGATTTTACTGACAAAGTCAACAATCATTTACTATAGAATCATATATTTTAAAAAAATTTGGTACTTAATGTATTATGGGCATAAAAAGAAGAATTGTAACATTATTATTGATGTTATTGTTAAATAGAAGAAAAATTATTATTATTTAATGAAAAAAATTTAAAACATACAAAAAATTCTTTTTAATATTTTATTTTCGACAGAACTTTTTTTCTCATCGCTTCGTATTAAATTTAAAAAAAATGATACGGTTGAAATGAATGATAGCTTATTTTCTCAGAGAAAAGATTCTCTACAACTTGACCTTATCCAATTTCTAAAACTAAATAAATTATTATATAATATGGTTATTTGTTTATAGGCAGTGTCTAATATTATGGAAATTTCCGTACAACTAACACAAAACATAGTATAGGCCGAGGCTATTACTACGAAATTTTCCGTAACAATATCCCGCTCCCCCCCTTTGTGTTATATGCTAGTGGCACAGAAAATTCTGTAACAATATCCTCAGCCTTCTTTATAAAATTTTTTGTTTAAGAAAAAAGTTAATCGAAGTGCCTATTTCTTCAGGTTTTTCATTTTAAATAGTTTTTTATCAAATTGTTTAAAGTTTAAATTCGGAGAATTTTATATCCGATTAAATAAGCCATTAAAAATTTCAATCGGATGAAAAGGAAACATTTTTTTCATTCGGAATCTGCAGACAGATTTTAGTGAAAAAACAGCTAAAGATTCTGAATGAAAAAATTTGTAATTTTCATCCAATTAAAATTTTTTATGGCTGATTTGATCGAAAATAAAATTTTCCACATTTCGACTTGAAAGTTGATAAACTAAAATTTCTTAAAATTAAAAACCTGAAGAAATGGATGCTTTGATTATCTTTTTTCCGACTGTCTGTCCAATTCCTCCTTAATTTTTGAAAGTATAATTAAATATGTAAAAAATATATTAGATACTAAAAACTAGTGCTCTTTTTTCGTGGCCATAATATGTTAAGAAGCGATATAAAAGAAATTTAAAGAAGAAATAAAACAAAATTTACTACAATATAATTAAATCAAGTGAAGGGTGTTTAGGCAAAACAGCCTAACTCAAGGAAATCTAATTTTTCATTAGGGATAAAAAACGATCCCAAAATTTTATTTTTGAATTTGATAGCAAATCAAAAATTCACACCCGAGATATCGCGAAGCTAAATTGAACCGCGAAAAGCCTTTTTTTTAAATCTTAATCCTGCTCCTAGAAAAAAAGGTTCAAAAACTGTCATAACAACAAAACTCAATCTTTCGCCATAATTTTTTTTCCCACTTTTTTACACTAGGTAATAAAGAAATAATTTTTTTAAAGTAACAATTCCTAAGAATATCAGTTAATCTAGACTTAGGAATTAATAAACTGTTCATAATTAATTCCTGCCTTTTGTTAATTAATTAATTTAAACTATTTAAAGCAATCTGACCCACAAGTCATGACAAGGAAATTACATAATCACCGTACAGAAAATACGCTTGTTATTATTGAATGTGAGATCGGTACAGTAAAGATTTTCAAAGTAAAAATTAATATACGTGGTGTAATTATTAAAAACTGTTCTGTCATACATTGAAGAAAAATTGGATGAAATTTCATGTTAGTTAAATAAAGTTTGCAAATAAAAAGTGACGCAATCTTTAAAATATGCAATGTTCATCATTCCCTTAAAATTGGTTATAGAATGACAAATTTCGGTGAATCTTTCTGAGTGAAAAAATGTATTATTTACTCGTATGAGGGGGGGTGAGGGGGGTGAGGGGTGCGACACCCCTCCCTCCAAATGGTCGTGCCGAGTCGGCATTTTCGGGTAATTCGACTATAAAGTCGGCTAGTTGGCAAAAAATGGTAACTAGTAGGCAAATTCCACTTATTGAGTCGGCATTTATGACAATGCTCACCCCCCAAAACTCAATACGCTCGCTACGCCCCTGCCTCTATATTGTATGAAAGTTTATCCACTGTGGAGGACCTTTTCATTTTTGCTACGTTAGACTTTATTCGACAGTTAGGTAAACCGACGCGACGTCACACGGCATCTACCACCACCTCCCTGATCCTTCAGGATCGAATGCAAGTATTGAGCACCTCGAAGATATTTAACAATTTTTTAATTTGGAAGAAGATGTTGAATTTTCAACTTGCTTATATTCCTTGTTGGCGTTTAGTATTTAATAATGGATATCAGTTGTAAAATTTCAAAATAAAATTAGAGTTTATTTAGGTAGGAAATGACAAAATTGATTACCATGGATCGAAGTTGACGCCCTTGGCGTAAACCTCAGTGATCCCATTTTCGTGGTTTTTGCCACGTTAGTGGTTTTTCCTCTAAATTTGTAGTTTTTTCCTTCATTTAGTGGAGCGAAAAAATTATTTTTCATGTATATAGTAGGAAAAATTTGTTCCGTGCACTTATTGAGAAATTTAAAAAGGTTAATTAATTAAAATTAATTAATTTAAAAGTAACTGAGGCTCAGCTTTCCATTGCTCACAAGTTACGAAAAGTATTTTTCTATATCGAAAAACGATGGTTGTAATACTTCTTGTTATTGCAGAATTATTATTCTGAATAAACAAAAAACATTGTTCACTTAAATATACTCTTCTTTATACTCACAAAATTTAATTTTCTTGTGATCATAACCTTTCCTTCCTCCTTTCCTTTCCTCCTCCTTCCTTCCTTTTTTAAATCGATTTTATTCAAATAAAACCAACACATAAAATATAAAATAAAATTTCATTTTTTCATAAATGTCATGTTCAGTAGGGCAAAGTGAAAATGCAAAAATTAATCGAATCATCTGAGCTAAAGGAAAGAATGTATGGATTAGCATCCGAAAAAAGTAAAAAAAAAGTTTTTGAAATCGGTTAATATCTTCTGTTCACTTTTTTATTTTGAAAATTAAAAGAAAGTTTCCTAGTGATTAAAAAATTGTGGAAAATTTTTTATATGTGCAGTTTTTGCTAATAAACAACAACAAAAATTTAGAAATTCAAAAAAGAAATTTTCACTATTTAGAATTTTTTGAAAATGTGTAAAAAACATGCTTTTTGGGTTTAGTCGTATGCACACATTTTAGAAAAAGTTGAATATGTTGAACTTGAAATTTCTTCAGCTTTAACCATAGAAACATGTTGTTATTTTGATTATTCGGAAAAAAATATTTTTCGTGGTATTTAAAAGTTTAAAAAGGCAAAACTCACGATTTTTGAATGTTGTAAGCACCATGACAATTTTTTTTCGAAAAAGGGAAATTTAAAGAAAACATTAAGAACACTTTAAGCACAGCCAAAAATTTCTTTTCGAAAAAGGAAAATTTAAGAAAACGTATTTCTTTGGTTCAAACTGAAGAAATTTCAGGTTACACATATTCAACTTCTTCCAAAATGTGTGCATCCGACTAAATCCAAAAAACATGTTTTTTGCACATTTTAAAAAAATTCTTAACTGAGCAAAAATTATTTTTTAAATTTTTTATTCATTATCAAAATTGTTCATTAGCAAAAACTGTAGTGGAGAGTAACTCGATCTGGATAAAAAAAAGTTTTGACTTTATAATAACTAAACATTTTACAGAAAAAGGAAAAGTATTATGTACCAAAATGAAGATAAAACATTTTTTTAAACAATACCAGTAACGTTACAAATATATCATCAGATATTTATCCATAATTATTCTTTTTTTGAACCATTGCGCTTTTATCCAGTTAAGGATTTGAGACCAAGATCCGAATAATCGTGTTTTACAGCACTTACAGTGTTAATTGATCAATATTGCTCTTGCTCTCATCGAATAGCATTTCAGCACTGTTAGTTTCAAATTTTTTTGTCTTGATAAAAGTAATATTTTTAAATATATTGTAAAAAATACACCATTTATTATCTCTATCGCATTTACTATTAAATGATAACAGAAAATTCTGACAACTTCAACTGCTCAAAAAATCTGTCAAAATAGCTAGTTCTTTTATGTTGGCAAAACGCGCGGGTCTTTGAAAAACTTCTGCGTGTTTTTTTTCACGAATTATCCAGATCGGAGAAAATGTCACTACCAATAAAAACATCTTAATTACGTTATTTGTGGTAATTAAAAATCGGTTTCTGTAGAAAGTTTTGAAGCCAAATGTTTTGTGAATACAAAGAAAAAAAGAAATAGTTGTAAAAAGTAGTGCGGCAGTAAAAATGACAAAATTATCAGAGGTAAAAAATGACGTCTTCATGTCGAAAACACATTTTTTAATTTTTTAATTTAAAAATGGCCAATAAGAGGTGAACCGTATTACGACACAATCCCCTTTTGATAATTTTACTTATAAAAAATTAGTCCAGTTCGTTTAGTTCAAATGTTTAGTCATTTTTACGTATTATTCAGTTCGAGAACCTATCCAGTTCGGGTCACTCTTCCCTACATCTAAAAAATTCGCCATAATTTTTTAACCAATAGAAAATTATTTTTGAATTTTCAAAAATTTGAATGTTCAAATCAAAAAAGGGAATAAAAGACATTAAAAGATTTCAAAAATTTTTTCAATTACTTTTTACCGATGCCAACCAACATTTATTTCCCTCAGCTCAAACGATTCGATTAATTTTTGCATTTTCACACCGCCCTACTGAACATGATAGTTATGAAAAAGTTAATTTTTTAAAAATTTAATATCCAATAATTAAAACTGTTGTTATTTTCATTTGAATAAAATCAATTTAAAAAAAGAATGAAGTTAGTACGGAAAAGTAATTTTGGGAATATAAAGAAGAGTATATTTTACTGAAGAATGTTTTTTATTCATTGAAAATAATACACATATATATATTTATTTATAATTTACAATTACAAAATACATATTCCAAAAAATATACATCTTATAAAATTAATCTTTTTATGAATGTTTTTCTCAGGATACTTTTGATAATTATCTAAATCTTGAGTGTATTTTAAAATTCACTGGTTTCAAACTTTTTGCATTTTTATAATTAAAATATTCCTTAAATATAAATTAAATTAGTAAGTTAATTTTCCCACTATTACGTTTATTTATTGACAAAAATAAATATAATATGATGCTTGAGAGCATATCTCAGAAACCTTTTACTTTTCAGAGAAAACGTAAACGACAAAATTTCTGTGAGCACAACACTAGGAATCATAATCTGCAGTTGGACAGAATAAAACTACACTGCTCTGCCGATTTAAGGCCGGTTTCGGGGATGGCCTGAATAGCCTTGGATTTAAATCGGAAGTCTCTAAACGTAAACAAATCAGGGTCGTATGAACTATTTCTGTTTGATTTTTGTCACGAGTGAAAAATATTTTTTAAATATTCCCCTTGGACCCCTCACCATGATAAAAATTTCTGGAACCCATATATTGGAGGTCCATAAAATGACAGAGCAGTGTATTGTCTTAAAATCATTTTAAAAAATTAAAAAATTGATTTTGCGAAAGAAACGAATAACGAAACTGTCGGTGTTTCATTCGTTTCGTATTTTCTGCCATTGTCAGAAAATATAGGTCATAACCTTAAAAAATTTTAACAAAGATATTAATTACAGATTCATTCACACAAGACAGACGCGATTAATAAAAACTCCTGTGATTAAGTTCATGGGAATTTTGGTTAAAAAAACACGAAAAATGTATATACATAGAATGAAATGTGTCCATCGAATTTAATGTAAAATTTCTATATAAATAAGGTAAAAAACTTTTAATTCGACAATTTAACCTTACAAAAGTCCACATTTAAATTAATTTAGTAGACCAATTTTGGTTTATAAGATTGGAAAATATATTTCAATATTTATCAATGTATTTTAATATTTATCAAGTAACAAAATGTAACTATAATATTTCAGCCCTGAAGAAGTACACACACTTTAGTACACGAAACGTTGGCAATTGATCTAATATCTAATAAAGTGATTTGGACCGAATACGACTACGCAACTTATTAAATTGAACAATTAAGTATTTTTTCGTTAAGCACAATCACAGAAAGCTAAAGAAAAACCGTGAGAAGGTATTTATAAACTTTTCCAAAACTTTTGATTATATTTCAAGGAGTATCATGAGTGTTACGGTCGTTTCTAAATTTTGTACGGACACAATTTCTTTTTAAATCATGATTCCTCCCATAAAAAAATGCGCACTATGGTTTAGATTGGCCTTTACCCTCTGTTTTTATCGCGTGCGAGCTGGTTTATTTACGAAAAGTCTGCAAATATAAGCGTTACCGTTGAAATGTTAAAATTCGAGGGATGCTTTTGAAGCCTGTAACTTGGTTCATATTCAACAAAATGCAGATTCTCATGAATAAACATGATTCTGCTTTAATTAGCTTGAAATGAATATTTTATTTTTCAGCCTTATCTTAATTCGTCATAGAATTTGAGCATAAAAAGCATATGAAAATGTGGATCGGGACAAGCTGACTTGATAAAAAATCAAACATTCAAACTTCAATTACTTTTGATCTAGAGAATAAATATATTTAAAACCATTTGTGTAATATAGTTTACACTATAATGAAACAAACATTATAGTGTACAACACTATTGAACAACAATTGAATTGTTGAATTGAACAACACTCTTGAACAACATACAAACAACAATTGAAACAAAAATTAGTTTGATATTAATTAAAATTACCTAAATATCTTTGAGAGCACAATACTGAAAGATTCCTGAAATAAGCCCTTGACTGACTAATGTGTATGTAAATGTATGTTGATTGTGTATAAGATTTTTTTTTAATCCACAGAAGCTTACAGTTTACTCAACTGTTAAAGTTTCTCGAGCGTCAGTGATTACTTCATGCCTTTTCTGTAAACCCACTTACATTTTCTGCCGAGCCCTCTACCGCGTTTTACCCAACTGATCTTATTTTTATCTAACGTTTTATATATTTTACAATTAGGTGTATTAAAATTTCAACTAACAAGTACAGTATTAATTACAGCACAGTTCGGAAGATATTCGTATCAATTTGTCACACTTTCATGTTTGTGAATGAAGTATTACCGAATTTCATTTTATTCAACTAGAAATGATACTTTATCAAAGTGTGTCCCAAGTATACCCAACTGAGTTGGGTAAAGTTTCTCGAACTATTTTTCTCCGTGTATAGTACATTGGAGTTTTCCGAGGCAAACATTCACGATTAAAAAATTGATAAAAGTAGTTAGAGGCGTGAAAAATTGCTAATGAATATTCATAAACGGGGGAAGAAATCATCTTAATTGGATTGATTCGCTGGTGATTATCTCGGAGCACGCTTCGCCGTATCAGCGCGTGGCTTGTGGGGTTTCTGTAGATACTCAACGCCACCTATATAACGTGCCACTCGACCGTTCTATCCGGCACGGAGAGCTGCTCCATTAATATCGAATCTATTTGCACGAAGGTACCGACTGGAATATTTAAGTTTGCACTTTAAATCACGCTCTCCGTGGGAGCGAACCCCGGCCGCGGACCACCTGTCGCTCGCGACACTCTCAAGGCAAACACTCGGGCGTCAACCTTTGTTCTTAAGTTACTCACCTTCGCCCTTCGTTATATAAGTCCTTAAAACGACGGATTTAGTGATACAGAGACTTCTTTTTACAGTGAACAAAAAAAATTACGGGAAAAGTCTAGAGGTGTCGTAATGCAATTAGTGAGAACACTCTTGGAAAAAAATTTCATTTGTGAGAAAGCAGGGATTTAAAATTAACAAATCGAGGAGAGTTTTTAATTCGGAAAAGAGAATATAGTAAGAGAGGGAAGCAAGAAATAGTAATTATGAGGATTATGTTTTCTATAGCAGAGAATGGAATGCAGATAAGCTTTTCATTTTTATTTAATTTTTATTTTAATTATTATAAGAGAGGCTCAACTTTATTCTGCTCGAGGTGGCCATAAAAGTTCCGTGAAGTTTCATGAAGTCATTTTATATTCCTAAAAGTTTTTTGGAGTGAATCAAAGTTTAGGAAAATACTTTGAAGTTGAATGAAAGCTCCTGGGATCTAAGGAAAAACTTAAAATTGCATAAAGTCTCCTGAAGTATTTTTTAATATTCAAAAGTTTTCGAAAGGATCCAAACTTCTTTTATTTTATATTTATCTCCTGAAATCTGATTGAAGTTTTTTATAATCGCTTAAAGTCTCTTGCATAAAGTGATTGCATAAAGTCTCTTGAAGTATTTTTTAAGATTCAAAAGTTTTCAAAAGGATCCAAACTTCTTTTATTTTATATTTATCTCCTGAAATCTGATTGAAGTTTTTTTTATAATCGCTCAAAGTCTCTTGAAGTCTTGTAAAATGGAGAGACATACTTTTAAGTACCATAAAGATTCCTGAAATCTGGAGAAAAAATTTGAGACCCATAAAGTCTCTTGATATCTTTTTAAGTCAACTTAAGTCCCATAAGGTAAATCCCCATTAAACCGTACTAAGTCTATTGAACTTTTCCAAGTATAATCAAATTTTCTTTTAGTAATTTGGAACTTTACAAAGTAATTTCAAATTCCTAAAAGTTTCTTGAAATGACTCAAAATTCTGCGAAATACTTTGAAGTTTCCTCAAATCTCGAGAAGAACTTTAAAGTCCTATTAAGACACTTAAGTCTTTTTGTGAGTTTCTCAAAATCTCCAGAGATTCCAGTGAAGTTACAGTTCTACAAAGTCTCTTGAAATCCTTTAAAGCCTTCTAAGTGTTTTTATAATTTTGTACAGTCTCACAAAGTCTCTTGAAGTCTTGCAAAATATACTTAGATACACCAAAGGTTCCATTGAACTTCTCCGAAAGGAATATGCAACCATAAAATCCGATGAACTTCACTAAAATGTACTAAAGTTCCATGAATTTCTATTAAATCTCTCGAATACTTAAACAAACTTAAACTTAATTGGACTTGAATACGTATCTAGTCCTTGAAGTATCATGAAGTCCCTTAAAGTTGGATAAAGTTCATTGAAGTTCACTGAAGATTAAAAAAAACTAAAAAAAACATTATAGTATTTAAGATGATTTCATGGGACATTAAAAAAATCCGTAAAAAATCTGACGAAGTTTACTAAAATGTGCTAAAGATCCATGAAGGTCTATTAAGTCTCTTGAAAATTTAAACAAATTTAAAACTTGAATAGAATTGCATACGTATCTAGTCCTTGAAGTATTATAAAGTACCTTAAAATTTTAGAAACTTCTTTGAAGCCCAAGAGTTCTTTGAGTCCAAAACTAAAAAGAAAGTAAAAAAACTTCAAAATTAACAAAATCCTTATATTGATTTATAAAATCAAGGAGAATAGATCCAACGTTATTTTAACGTATTTTGAGAGAGAAACTTAAAGGTAGTTTAGAAAAATATAGTTTAGGTCATAATTGTTTTTTTTTAAACATAGTTATTTGTATTTTCTTTTGTTCTAGAAAAAGTTCGTAAATTTTCTTTCAATGTTATTGATTAATAGCCTAAACATAATTATTTGTATTTTCTTTTGTTTTAGAAAAAGTCCGTAAATTTTCTCTCAATGTTATTGATTAAGAACTCATTTTGCTACTTAACAGATTCTTGAAATTTCTCTTTGGTACATTTTTATTCAAATTATTTTGTTCAGAAATTATAAGTTTATTCATCTTGCAAATTAAACAATATGCATAATAACAAATTTTAATAAAAGCGTACCAATGGAAACTGGAATGAATCCCATAAGGAATAAAATGACCTATTGATAATTGAAATTGAATGAAAATTAGGACTTTTGTCTAAAACGAAGGAAAAAACGCAAATATCTGAATAAATATTTTTAAATAAACAACTATGACTTAAACAATTTTTTTCTTGAAAACGCCTCAGTTCCTCTTTTAAAATTCATTGTTAATAAATTAATAAAAAAAATATAAATTTTCATGAGGTTTTGAAGGACCTTAGAGTCTGTAAAAGAGTTCAGTTTAACTTAATCATCGATTAAAAATCTAGTTTAACTGTAAATTGTGTTAATATTTGAAAAATAGTTTAAGAATTGAATTATATGAAAATTTTATTTTAAATTGAAATTATCATTAAAAAATTGCATACATAAAAATGTATTAAAATTTTATGTCGTATTTATTACAAATAACGTTTGAATAAGGCTTGAGCATCTAATCTTTCAAATAACAAGGATGAAAAATCCCTTAGAGTTATAGAATTTATAGAATTTATAGAATTTATAGCATTTATAGAATTTATAGAATTTATAAAATTTATAAAATTTATAAAATTTATAAAATGTATAAAATTTATAAAATTTATAAAATTTATAAAATTTATAAAATTTGTAAAATTTATAGAATTTATAAGATTTATAGAATTTACAGAATTAAAGTCGATTTCGCAGGAAGTCAAGTAGATTTGAAGGACTGTAGAAACTTCCAATAAAAATAGCAATTTTGGATCTGCTTCATCTGGAATTGTTTACATAGTTTGGACTGTAGAAACTTCAATATATACTTCTAGAACTTCAGACTTTCAGGAAAACGTTGCTCATCAATCTGAATTCAAACTTAAATTGAGTTGCAAAAAATGAGTCTTAGGATTCAATCCAATTATTTTAAAATATTTAAAATAAGATAAAATGCATCAAAATTCACACCAATGGTTTTCTGTGCTTTATTTTCTGGGATGACACTCTTCATACGATTCAAATAGTGATTTACTTCAGAAATATCCTCATAAATAATTTAAAAAAAACAAATTTACATGATTTTTAGTAGCTTTAAAAATATCTTCCGTTAGCAGAAATGAATTTCAGTTACGACAATTTGATGATCTTAAAAAATAGTATTTTACTCTATGATGTCCCAAAAATACATTTTTGAATATTTTATAATTTTCTTTTAGAATTTTATGTGTAATATGTTGTAAAAGAACCCAGAAAAAAATATTTAAAAAAAAGTTTTGCGACTTATGACCTCTGTTGTTTAACTCCAAAACATCAATTTTTTGCAAAGTATTGATTTTAAGTAACTTTATTAATTTCCCAACGCGTTTTCTTTCACCAATGCTTCTAAAAAATCTATTATTATACTAAAAAGAATCAATTTTTACCAGGAGAAGATAATTAAAACAGAAATAAAAATATAACATTGTGATATATTGAAGAAATCACTGTTTCCCAACTTTTCAGCTGCAATTCATTTCTGCTAACGGAAGATATCATTTTAAAAATTTATAAAAAATCATCGAATCCTCTTTTTATATGTAGAAAAGAATTTTTCCTATCTTGATGCAAATATTAAAATTTTTTGTTTTTGGCACATCCTAATATATAATTCAGTAGGGTGTCGCACGAAATCACGATTTTTCGATTTCCTAAAACCTTGTAGCGGAAATTTCTTTCTCATGGAGAGAAAGTTATTCTGTATTTTTTCAGATTTTTAAAAAATTGTTTAGAGGTCGCTAAAATTGCTTTTTGTCGGAAACGTGACCTCAGGGGAGTAATAATTTTTATTTTCTACAGTTTTAAATTTTTCATAAAAACTAAAGGTAATATTTTTTCACTGAGGTGTGCAAATACTCTCAAATTTTTGTCATAATGAACGAAAAATTTTTAATGAGTGTTTAAACACTCTTAAAGCATAGATTTTGGGATAAATTTAAGTTCTGGGTGTCAAAATCGACTCTAAATTTTTTTTAATGTGATACTCATAGGGAATATTTATAACGTAATTGAACAGAAATTCCTGTATCACAGTAAAAATTGAACTCAATCAACTTAGCAAATAAAAAGTTTTTAAATTAGAAATTTCTTAATCATTAATAAGATCGCCTAAATCTTGAAAATAGTAAGGGATTCAATTGCGAAAAAAAATTTTAGTTTAAAAACTCTGTATAAATATATACACTATGAACCATTTCAATAATCGTGTAGTTTGTTAATTTTAACAACAAAACTTTTCTCCTCTCGGCATATTCTCATAGGTATTTGTAAGTATTAATATAGATTTTTTATTACCTTAAAAATGATTTTCTCAATTATAACCCTTACTATTTTCAAAACTTGGCTCATTTAATTAATCTTTAAGAAGTTTTTAATTTAAAAACTGGATTTATAATTTATAATTTATAATGCTGAAACTGAGAAATGTACATAATCTATGAAGGCGATAGGACTTCAAAATTCACAATCTAAATTAATTTTCGATAATTATAACCTTTTTGTACATTTTTAGTGCAATTGAAATTTAGCGCACTCAAGAACTTACAAGTTTCGCCGCTTCTTACAGCGCCATTCCAAAGTAGGTAAAGCACGTTTTTTTTGCTAAAACGGTTTATTGAGGGGTCCTGATGAAAATTACAAATTTTCTAGAAATTACTGCGACGCGTCCGGAAATATTTTTGAAAAAAGTTCCAAAAATGGTGTATTCGTAGACTGACCCGCTCCATTGCATTTTAAAATGCTCAACAAAAAATTGAACTAGAGAAAATTCTAAAGAAGATAGAAAAAAAGAACCTTCTGTCTCTAATGAGCGCCGAGTTATGACTCTTCAAAGAACCCCGATTTTTTTTTTTAAAAAGGCTAAAAACTCAATTTTGAAGTTTGTATCTGTACTTTGGAACCTGGTAATTTTACGAAAAAATGTTCTGGATTTTAATTAAAATAGACGCAATTTCGAGTCATTCTAAAAAAAACAATGACCTAGCCTCAATAAGTCATAACTCTGGTTCAGCTTTTTCAAAATACTTCGTTTTTGGATAAAGCTACGTTAACCCTCTGCCTGGTCATTCGACCGTTATCGTCAAAAATCGTCAAATCGGCCGCCTGGTGGGAACAATGGAAAACACGTTCTTTCGTGCCAAAACGGGGATAAGGTAGCACAGGCAAAGAATTAATGATGTGAGAAAAAAAGTTGTATTGCAGGAAATTATGCGTAAATCTAAAAAAAATAATCTTCTAGCCTTCATAGGTCAAAAGTTATGACTCTTCAAAGAAACGCATTTTTTTTGCTATTTTCAGACAAAAAAGTTTATTTTTAATAGCTCGTTTTGTACACATCCTATGGAAAAACGGTAACAGGATAAATTTTGCGTGAAATCAAAAAAAGAAAAGGTTTTAGCTCCTTTAGGTTACGAGTTATGACAGTGAAACTTTGACCCTTTCCATTGGGAAGCCTCGGTATGTACTGGAAAATGTACTGCGACCGTATTTGAGCATTTTGGTGGCATATATGCACCTGTAGTTCATTACAAATACACTTTTTTCTCATTTTTCTTTGAAAAACAATTAATTTTTTAACCATTATTTAAATAATACTCGTCACGGTATCAATTTCGTGCATATTTTATGCATTTTCCTTGTGAAAATTACTTCCAGAATATCTGTTGTCGAAAGTGATTAATTAGTCAATTAATAATTGACTAACTGATTTAATGACTGATCGATAAATTACTTAGTATCAGGAAATGAACCGCATCATAAAAACTTGAAAATTGTTTTATAAAATAAACTCTTTTTCACACACCCTGGAGGTAAAGTATCAGGCGCTTTTTTTTTTAGTGGTTTCCCCAGTAGGACTTCAGAAATCGTTATTAGAAATATTTAGATTTTATTAGAAATATTAGTAATACATATATATATAATTTAAACTTTCAAAAAAAAACTTCCTAGTTTAAATTACACACACACACATATGTATATTATATTATTATATTATACACACACACACATATATATATATATATATATATATATATATATATATATTTATCATTGTCATTATACATAATCGATATAAAAAAAAGCATCGATTTTGGCATTTTTAACATAAAATAACACAATGTTGCAAAAGTAATCCCTTCAATAATATTTTTATAAGTAATGAATAAACAATGTAAAAACAGTTAATTTATAATTTTTTTTCATTCACTATCGACAACAGATATTCTGGAAGTAATTTTCACAAGGAAAATACATAAAACATGCACAAAATTAATACAATTAAATAATTGTTAAACAATTAATTGTTTTTGAACTAATAATGAGAAAAAGTGTATTTGTAATGAACTACAGATGCATATATGCCACCAAAAGGCTCAAATGCGGTCGCAGTACATCTTCCAGTACATACCGATCCTTCCCAATGGAAAGGGTCAAAGTTTCATGGTCATAACTCGTGACCTATAAGAGCTAAAACCTTTTTTTTATTTTACGCAAAATTTGGCCCCCTATAATTTATCCTGTTACTGTTTTTTCTGTAGGATGTGTACGAAACGAGCTAATTAAAAAAACTTTTTTGGCTGAAAATAGCAAAAAAATGTGTTTCTTTAAAGAGTCATAACTCTTGACCTATGAAGGCTAGAAAATTAATTTTTTTTAGATTTACGTATGATTTCCTGAACCACAACTTTTTTTCTCATATCATTAACGTAGCTTTATCCAAAAACGAAGTATTTTGAAAAAACTCAACCCGAGTAATTTGCCCTGAAAAATAGGTCAAAAATGGTCAACTTTGGGAAGCCATAACTTATGACCTATTGAGGCTAGGTCATTGTTTTTTTAGAACTACTCGAAATTGCGTCTACTTTAATTAAAATCCAGAACGTTTTTTCGTAAAATTAATAGGTTCCAAAGTTCAAAGTGCAAACTTCAAAATTGGGTTCGTAGCCCTTTTTTTTTTAAATCGGGGTCCTTTGAAGAGTCATAACTCGGCGCCCATTAGAGATAGAAGGATCTACTTTTTTCTATCTTTCTCAGAATTTTTTCTGTTGGGCAGAATTTTTCTGTTGAGCATTTTGCTCTAAAATGCAATGAGGCGGGTCAGTCTACGAAAACTTGATTTTTGGAACTTTTTTGAAAAATATTTCCGGGACGCGTCGTAGTTATTTCTAGAAAATTTGGAATTTTCATCAGAACCCCTCAACAAACCCTTGCAGCAAAAAAACCCGCTTTACCTACTTATAACGGTGAAAAAGTATCAGATGCCTGGACTACTATGAGTATAATAGTATAATAGTATAATAGTATTTTTAAAAATTTTAGAGTCGATTTTTACACCCAAAACTGAAATTTATCCGCAAATTTTAGCTTCAAGGATGTTAAAGACCCATTCAAAAATTTTGCACACCGCACTATGTAGAAAAATTACCTTTAGTTTTCATGAAAAATTTAAAACTGCAGAAAATAAAAATTATTACCCCTCTAAAGGTCATGTTTTCGACAAAAAAAAACTTTAGCGACCTCAAAACATTTTTTTTTTCTGTAAAAAATATAGAATAATATTCACACCATGACAAAGAAATCTCCGCGTCAAGATTTTTGAAAATCGAAAAATCGGGGTTTCGTGCGACACTAGGGTGGTCCAAATTTTTTTTCCGAATTTTCATGCATATCGCCCCCAAAATTGTTCCAACCCACAAAAAAATAAATGCATTCTTTTAAAATGATACTTAGAGGTTTCGCAAGCCCAATGAAGTTAACACGTATTTCCCAAAAGAAAAACAGACGTTTTTGTAAATTTTATACAGAATCGTCAATATTAGGTGAATCCAGTTGAAACTCAACATTTCTCTTCACAATTTCGCCATAGAATGCGAATCAAAAATTAATTTTTTAATATCACCCCCGTAAGTCTGTTTTATAAGGTCCCAAAAAACCCCATAAGTGAAAATCTGTCTATTTCTTTCTGTTGATAATTAGATGTTTAAAAAAAGTATTATTTTTTACAGCAATTTTCACTTAGAATAGAATTAGAAAGTCGTGGTTTCTTCCGCATTTTTCAACTTTTCAGTTAGAGCGAGGTAATAATCAATTAAAGTTTACAGAAATAATTATATTTATAAATTTATATATTTATAAAAATATTTATAAAAATATTCTCTTAGAATAATACTAGGAAGTTCCGGATTTTTCTAAAATTTTCCACTTTTTGTCCACTTTTCAATAAGAAAAAGGTAATAATTGATTCAAGTTAACAAACATAATTATCGAAACGATTTATTATTATTTTTAACAATATTCTCTTTGAATAATGCTATAGTGTTGCGGTTTTTTCTGCAATTTTCAACTTTTTGTTCACTTTTTACTTAGAGTGAGGTAATAATTAATAAAATTTAGCAAAAATAATTGTTTAAACAAATTATTATTGTTTATAACTATCTTCTCCTATATTAATGTTAGATAGTTGCGGTTTTTTCTGAAATTTTTAACTTTTTGTCCCCTTTTAACTTAGTTTGGAAATAATTAATGCATGTTAACAAACATAATTGTTTAAACAATTTATTATTATTTAAAACAATATTCTCTTAGAACAATGCTGGAAAGTTGCGGTTTTTTCTAAAATTTTCCACCCTTTGTCCACTTTTCAATTAGAGTGCGGTAATAATTATTTCCAGTTAACAAACATAATTGTTTAAACAATTTATTATTTTTTAAAATAATATTATGTTAAAATCAAATAATTATGTGATTATAATAATGTTACAATGAATCTATTATGTGATTGAGATCTTTTTGATCTCTATATATGTATATTATCATCGATGACATGTTTTCTCCAGGGTAGGAGAAGGGAGGGGGCCGATAGTAAAATGTGTTCAATTCCAAATTTTTTTTACACTTTGCAATAAATTTCGTGTTCTAATTTAAAACAAAATTTTTACAAGCCATGTACAGACCCACTTCTCTCATCCACTCCTAATTATTCCATCCTTTGTTTTTATCTCAACTGTAAGATGGCCTTTTTGTTTAAATTATTATTTTTAAAACATTAGCAAAAGAATAAAAATAGTTCACTTTGAAAAAAATAGAATACTATTTAAAAAATGATTCTTGTTGATGTTCATTTATTATTTGTTTATAACTAAAAAGTCAAAGCAAAATTGAAGATTTCAGAAAAAAGCGCAACTTTCTAGCATTACTCGAAGAGAAGATAGTTAATGTTTGTTAACTGGAACTAATTATTACCTCACTAAGTGAAAAGTCAACAAAAAGTTGACTATTTCAGAAAAAACCTCAACTTTCTAGCATTACTATAGGAGAAGACAGTTATAAATAATAATAATGATAATTTGTTTAAACAATTATGTTTGATAAATTGCATTAATAATTAACTCACTCTAAGCGAAAAGTGGACAAAATGTTTAATGTTTCAGAAAAAATCGCAACGTTCATCATTATTCAAAGAGAATATTATTAGTGATAATAATACGTTGTTTAAACAATTATGTTTGTTAATTTTAAATAATTATTACCTCACTCTAATTGAAAAGTGGATAAAAAGTGGAAAATTTTAGAAAAAACCGCAACTTTCTGGCATTAATCTAAGAAAATATTGTTATAAATAATAATAAAATGTTTAAACGATCATGTTTGTTAAATTGCATTAATTATTACCTTACCATGTAAAAAGTGAACAAAAAATTAAAACTTTCAGAAAAAAACTGTAACTATCTAGCATTAATATAGGAGAAGATAGTTATTTATTTTATTTATTTATTTATTTATTTAAGAAGACATAAGCCCAACAGTCGAGATGACCGATAATAGGGCTGCAGTGTACATATACATTGCTAGTAGTGTGAGAAACATTACATCACTCCATGAGCGTATTGATATTATTGACGATGGTTAACAAATTGATAGGTTGCTTTAATATCAAATAATAATTTGCTTAAACAATTATGTTTGCTAAATTGCAATAACTATTACCTCACTCTAAGTGAAAATAGGACAAAAAGTTGAAAATTTCAGAAAAAACTGCAACACAATACTATTATTCAAAAAAAGTATTATTAAAAATAATAATAAATTTTTCAAACAATTAGGTTTGTCAACTTGAATTATTACCTCTCTCCAATTGAAAAGTGAGTAAAAAATGGAAAATTTTAGAAAAAACCGCAACTTTCTAGCATTATTCTAAGAGAATATTGTTATGAGTAATAATAAATTGTTTAAACAATTATTTCTGTTAACTTTAATTCATTTTTGTCTCGCTATAACTGAAAAGTTTAAAAAATGTTGAAAAATTCGGAAAAAACCGCGACTTTCTAACTCTATTCTAAAAGAAAATTGCTAAAATCAATAATAAATTGTTTAAAAAAATTTTTTTTTATGTATTTATTCACACATTATATAGGTTATACAGAGTAATTACATAAGTGTGAGGTTGATGTTCCAACGTAATTATCTGCGATTAACCATCTTATCTTACTATAAAATATAATATAAAGAAACAGAATTTTATTTAATAATAATTACCTATAGTTTAGTTTTCTGGAAAAGCTAAGAACAAAAAAACCAAATAACACAAAAGTTTGTTGAATATTATCAACTAGCTGCGAGTGAGAGTGAGCATTTTTTACAATCATCTAATGTTGCGTCGCCTTGAAATTTAATGATATTTGATCTCATATTTTAGAATACTTTTATTTTCAAACTTAGTTTACAATGTTTTGAAACCTAATTTAGCCATAAAATTATGAGATAGACCTAAAATGTTA